>JACVBY030000184.1:0-116183 GCA_017589505.3 Metroxylon sagu
TAGTCCAGTATGAGTTTTTGAAGGCACTAACACAGGTCACATCAGACAAGGATCCCAATAGTCAATTAAAAAACAATCCGCGTCAACATCCCTACTTGCGTGTTCCAAGTTAACCCGGACAGGTGATTTTAAACTCCCCTGAACGTTTTTTATTCGCCAAGCTTCACCATAACCTTTCATTGGAGGTCTGTGTTAGGCCTGCTGAAATAGCTAGCATAAGTGGAAAACCGCCACCACATAACTGGAAAGTATCTAGACACGTCAAATTGGCTGCCTCACTTTGCTTATCTACATTATTCGTATTAACAGATTTTATCAATACTATGTATTGAAGAATCCTTTAATAGTTGGGTGTCGTTTTTGTCCGCTCATGTGGATCAACGGCAGACACGAGATGACGTCTAGGAACAAGCCTTCCTAACAGTCCAATACCCTTGTTCCTTCCCTCTTCTCTTATATTATTCTTGGATACATCTTCCGTGTGTTAGTTTCCATCCTAAGTCTGCTCATATATAGTCGGTGTCACAGTGTCAGGCAAACACGTGGCTCTGGCCAAGCCAAGTGACAATTTGATTCTAGACTCCTCAGTACAGGACTACGAAGATCGTCACGCAAGGAAAAAGTTCGTCAAATGCTCTAAGTTTAGTGGATAACCTTCGCAAAAAAGTCAACTCCTTTTGAGGATTAGATTAGAACTGGTTCCTTGAAGCCCATGTAGAAAGTTTTTTCTCACCTCTTGAATCGTCTATAAACCAAGTCGCAATAAGCAGCGTACGCAAATCAGTTTAAGTGTGGAATTCGTGTTGAGAAGGAGAAGGGAAGCCATTGTGCTCCGAGATTCAATGTTGCGTGCAGAGAAATTTCATCTTAGAGTTAAATCAAATTCAATAAGTATCTATTAAAATATTAGTTGCTTACCTTCATGAGTTGGGTTAATCATTGAAAAAAAATAAAAACAAATAATGAAAGAAGTCTTCGTTTGCTAAGAAACAGGGGGCCTGGGTACGAAGTAAAATTCACCCTCCTGAATAGTCCTAACCTTGGCTATACGCCATGTAATTTTAATAAAATTGGATTGAGGCTCCAACCCAGTCTTTCACTGGGAGGAAGAAAAAAAAAATGAGATGCATCTGCTATAGATTCCAAATAGTTTCTCATAGTTTTCTTCGTGCAAATAATTTAATATCGTGCAACAACAATTGATGAACGAAAAGACGTTCGTTTGTAGTGATCCAATCCAATTTGTAAGATCAACTTATATGCATTCGCTCGAGCATTTCTTATCCAACTTGCCCAAAGGGGATGAGGTCATATTGGGTGAGGAAATGGATTGCCGGGATCGAAGCCACTTGCCATAACATTCTCTTCTTTTCCTTTGTAATTAGTCATCTGTAAGATATTGAACATGGAGGAGTGCATTACTGACAGAAACTTTTTTCTATTATTCCATTATTGCTACATTACAGGCCACTGAAATGGCTTGTAAATCTGGTTACAATAACCTTATTCCAAAGCTATCAGAGACTCCAAATAGAGTCTTGCATGGATCAAATGAGCTCTCAAAAGCCTCAAGGGCAGAAGGTAACGCTTATAGTTGGTCCCCCACCAAAGGGCAAGTGAAGGTAAGCTGGTGGGATCATCTTTAGGGTAACTATAGGCGTTCGGGCATAAGCCATTCCTTAGAAGAACTTGGAAATAGGTGGTTGGCTCACAGTCGGAACCCTCCAGGGCAGCAGTACTGATCCGGTCTTGAAGATGGTACGCCATGGGTCATCGCAGCCGCCGGGCACTTTGAGCTCGCTGGGGCACTGCCCGACGACGTCGGCGGTGCGATTGGATATCTTGGCTGCAGCTGGCCGAAAGGTGGAGCGGAAGTCCATGGGCACGTTGGAAGCCCTGGACGAGGGAGATGTCGATGAAGTCGAGGTTGGTGTTGTAGTAACCGGGGGAGTTCTGGCGAAAAGTTCGAAGGGCGAATTCGGCGAGGGTGTTGGGTGGGGAGCCGTAGGCGGTGCAGGCGAGCTTACCGCAGTCGCCGGTCTGGCGGTTCCCGTTGCCGTTGGCGTCGAAGTTGCAGCCGGTGCGGGGCCAGATGCGGGCAGCGGCGGTGCCGGGGTTGACGGTGACGGTCCAGGTCTGGCCCTGGTTGAGCTGTTGGCCGCTGCCGACGTTGCCCGGGGCTGCCCATGCGGCCCACTATCGGTGTAGGCGCAGTTGTTGACGACGTCGCGAAGGTGGCGGCATGGGGAGAGGGTGAGGAGGAGGAAGGGGAAGAAGAGGAGAGTGAGGGAGGTCGAGGAGGCCATTTTTGATATCGAGGAAGATAGCTTTCTGGTTGAGGATTGCGTGGGGTTTGTGGGAGGGGCGTTAGGAGTATTTATAGAGCGAAGGCGGAGAAATGGTGGGACGAGGAGGGTGTTTTTTCTTTTTCTTTTCATTTTTTTTTTTTTTTTTTTTTTTTTTGACGGGCATTGCTCCGCATGGTTTGGAATAATGTAATGTTGTGGATGGTATGGAATTAACTAAGCGGAGACAGGAGGCGGCTCGCTTGCATACGACGAACGGACGAAAAAGATCAGGTTGAGTTTTGAGTTTTAAGTTTTTATTCATAATTTTTTACATGAAATAAATTTAGTCTTTTTAAAAAAAAATTATAGTGATAAAAGTTGGGTGGTTGGGTGACTTTTCTAACTCTAAACCATTCAACCGTTTTATTTTTTTTTTTTTTTTTTTTTTTTTTTTTTTTTTTTTTTTTTTTGTTCTGTTGAACCATTATTATAGTGATAAAAGTTGGACTAGAGTTTTTCTTATAAAAAATATCTTATAAATCAGCATATATTTTCGTCATAATTATAAGTTAAACATTCGTACGGATATTGATTAAGCTTCGAAACGGAACTAAAGTTTGTTTATATAATTCAAATTATTATTTTTAAGATTTAGGAGGGACTAATCTACATCATTTCTGTCCTTGACCCATTTTACCCTCAGAGGATTGACTCTTAACAAAAAAAACCTACCTTCTAAATCCAAGTGAAAGAAATGATACTATTCAAATAAGTGGTCCATGATTTACACAATTCAAAATAAATTAAAATATTTACTTTTTTTTACATAAAACTATTTTTCTTTTTCTTTTTTTTTGGGTCTAGAGTGGGCTCAACCGTAATCAAGTCTTGCGTGCATCCAATAAAAATGATAAGCCTTGGGAACGTTATAATTATCCATCCATCAGTCACGGTCAGTGTTCTCTTGTGACGATCTCTGAGTTGCCTAACTTCTGTTAATATTTTCCATACAACAAAGTTGACGGTAGCTTCCTTTGTAGCAGTGACCGGGTCAGGCAGACAGAATTAAGTTGTGGCATCTCTACCTTGGTCAACACCTTATTGGATTAATGGATTTCTAGTAGCCTCCCCAAGTTAAACCTATTAAAGAAACAACGAAGCTGGAGGTAGAAAGTATCTTCATTAAATTAAATAACACCTGCTTATAGTGACTTTAATAGATTTTACAAGGATACAAAATCTCTGCTTAAAATTTACTGCGTACGTGTCTTGCTTAAGGCAACTAGATCAGCCTTCACCATGAGATGAAAGCATTAGAACTCTATGCAGAATTGATGAATAAACTTTCACGTTTTTCAGACAATATACTTCATATATTATAAAGCAATCTAAGAAACAATACTAACAGATTAAAGGGTCTCTCATACTCGCCTAACTTATTAATATAATTATTTTAAAGTAAAGCAAGTGAGACTGAAAACCAACTTACTAATACCCGGTCATCAGTGACTACACCAACGGTCCTAGAACGCAATCTCAATTCGGGAGTTTACTATAAAAAATAGATTTCCACAAATTCAATTATATTTTATAATATTTAAAAATTTTGAGCTAATACCTTGAAGGATATGTTAAGATGTTCGTTGTGATCATTATCTACAAATAACATAACACTTATTTTTGGTTATTGACTATATTTATAGACTGCTCTTACAAAATCTTAATTAAACTTTTCTAGATTCATTCTGTTTCAGCTGCAATGTACCCATGCACTAATTCCTTTTTTCTGATCACCAGATAAGCAGAGATTAATAACTACTAAAGTGAAGCAGTGATCACAATTTAAGGTTGCTAGTATTGAAGTAAAAATTATGTGTTTCATATTAAAAAAATAAGGTTCTATCAAAGAAGTCTAATTGCTTAATAACAACTTTAACCTTCAATCAAATGTTCTCACAATTGATGATACCATCGAGATTTGAAGCTTGAGTGCTTTTTGATCACTAGCCAATTTTAAAAGCCAAAAAAATGGATCAATATATTTTTTATTTGAATTAAGAAAAGGCCAGCCTTCTCCATTGGCTTCTCCCTAAATTTTAACCTTCGGCATAAAAAACAAAGAAAGACTGTTTTTTCAACCAAAAAAAAAAAGGGTGAACAGATTGTTGAATAATCTCTGCGGGCTTCTGAGGGAATTCTGATCCTATTAGACTAATGGTGCATCCAATTTCCTATCCCTTTCCTAGAACACTCCACGCAAAAGAGGCGCTCAGATCAGACAAAGTGTTCAGAGACTATGATGTCGCCATGCGTAGAATTCCACCCTTGACTTCCGATATTGCGTGGAAACATGTAGCTCAGAAATGGAAGACGCGCACCGGTGAAGCCGGATGATATGTTATGTGAGTCTCTTGGGGCCCAGACTTTGAGGACCAAGGCCACGTCAGTGTAAAATTTATAATTTAATTTAGATTAATATTTTTAGCAAAATTAAAGACATATTAGAGAAAAAAAACGGTATTCATGCTTTAATTTTCCAAAGCTTACCTTATATCTAAAATTCTAGGAGCCACTTGCGTCTGCATAGGCATTTGCGTGTGCTAGTTGTTGACATAAGTCTTTATTAAATATAAGTCAATTACATGAGTAAAATATGGGAGAACATTTTTCATTCGAATTTTAAGTCTCCTAACTTAACTAATTTATCTGTATCCCATCCTTCTAAGCATGTCTCTCTTCTTCAATCTAAAAAATCATGCCATATTTTAATAATTCTTATATATATAATACAGGCCAGGTTAGGTTTGAACTTGTCATACTTGTTTCGACTTTGAGTCTGACCCAATAATTTGAGTTACCTTTTTTTACCCTCGATCCGATTCAATCCACGATCACTTCTAATGCTCTCTTTCCTTATTCTGAAGGAAATCCAACTCATGTTTCTTATATTACTCATATATTTCTACTTTTTACCTTATAAAAATATTATTTTACAATATTTATACTTAAATATAAATATTTTCATTTTTTGTTATTTTTTATTTTCCTAAGTAAAATTATATCTTAATTTTGGCATTTTTTTCTATTCTAAACTTTTAAATTTTAAAAAATAAGTTTATATATATATTTATATTAATTAACTTTTATAAGTTATATAATATTACATGTTTTAATATTTAAGTTAAGTTGTCTTATCAGTTTGAATCCAGTGGCCCAACATACATAAATGTGAGATAGACTTGAATCTATATTAAATTTTGCACCTTACCTTTTTTTTTTTTTTTTATAAAAAAAAGTCAATTGTCAAAGCTATAGAGCACGGGGAGCGCTAATAAGGGATTTACTAAAGGCTTAATTGATTTATAAAACGGTCGTACAACATTACATTTATTCCATTATTTCCATGCTACAAATCTGACTCAGAAAACTGGTTTATTTAGCTTATTTGACATGGATCATACTTCATGCGGAGTACGTATGTGAACATGCTCTCGAGTCTCAGGGGCAAAAGGTAGCCCTATAGTCGGTCCCGCCGGGGCAAGCGAAGAGACTGGTCGGATCATCCTTGGGGTAGCTGCAGGCGTCCGGGCACTGGCCCTTGAAGCACTTGGAGGAGTCCGTGGGACTGCAGGGGCTGTTGTCAGGACAGCAGTACCGTTCAGTCTTGAAGATGGTGCACGGGTCGCCTTAACCCCCCGTCACCTTAAGCGCGCTTGGGCACTGCCCGACGACGTCGGCAGTGCACTGAATATATCGGCTGCAGCTCGCCGAGATGGAACGGAAGTCCATGGGCACGTTGAAGCCCTGGACGAGGGAGATGTCGATGAAGTCGATGTTGGTGTAGTAACCGGGTATATATATATATATTAGACAATAATATAATGTAATTCAGAAGTATATTTAATATAAAAGATATACAACAAAAATGCTACCGGTTTAAATTTTTGGACAATTTTTATTCCAATTTCAACACAAATAGTATTATATTATGAAGAATAGATTAATAATAATTATTCTATAATAAATAATAGTTACTATAGAAGATATATAACGGAGTCGTTGCGCATCTGGATCCCGTACACCAGCTTCTCTAAGACAAAAATAAAAGAAAAACTCATCCTCTGTCCGCCCATCACAGCTTGTCCATGGATTCTCCACGCAAGTCCTCATGGCCTTAACGTGAAACACTGTTCTCCTTATACATATATTTATATATATAATTCTGCCACGTGTTTTATCCAAACGTCATAGGATCCTGTCATTTTGTGATCCACTCGTTCCATGCGGAGAGGGAGGAGGTCGGATGGTTCGCCGGAGAGGGAGGCAGAAAACAGAAGGGGAGCGCGCGAGAGAGTGTCCGTTCTCTTTGTCACCGCCTCAGTGTGCACCGCCTCACCGCCTCACGAAGAGGCGGTGGCCATGCGGCGAACGGTGGACGCACCCAGCAGCTCAGCTCACAATTCGCGCGAGAGAGTGTCCGTTCTCTCTGTTCCTTTGTTCACTAAAAACAGAGGCTTCATCACCTCAAAGTGCACCGTCTCACCACCTCACGGATAGGCGGTAGCCACGCGGCGCACGATGGACGCATTCCCAGTGCCAAGTCAGCCCACAGCAATCATTGGGAATCCCGTATTTTAAAATAGAGAGAGAGAGAGAGAGAGAGGGGGGAGGGGCGGTGGGTTAAGAACCCCGATGGATTTATAAGTTGAATATTTAAGAATCTGATGGATTCCACGTGGTGTTTCTGACGACGGTCGGTCACCTACGATTATACATAGCATGGGATTTGAGGGAGAAGCATATACAACATAAGCGCAGAAGTAGTAGTAGTAAGAAGCAAGAGAGGAAGGTAGAGATGGAGAGTAACAAGGTTGCTTCGCTCCTGGTAGTGGCCTTGGTGCTTGTGGCCACCTTTGCTCCCTCCGCCTTCCGCCCGCTGTGAGCATGGACTCCCCTCGGATGCCGATCGGGATGGGGTTACGAGCAGCAGGACTCCCCTAATGCTGGAAGGTGGGCTCCGCAGGAACGATGGCTGTCCCGGTTCCTTATGTGGTGCATCAAGACAGTGCCGCAGTGGGTGTGTTTGCCATCTTGGCCCTTGGGGTGGGGTGTGCATGGGGTCGTGTTGCGAAGTGCAGCAGCACGTCGACTGGAGAGTGGCGATCGGCGCTTTAGCTTGAAATAATTTCCACCGTGTCCGTGTTGTTGTACGTGTTAGTGTTGCCTGTTGAAGCTATGGGTTCAAGCATGAAATAATGTCGGTCGAGTCCGTCCTGTGTTGTTGTCTGTTGTTGGAAGCTGCTACGGTTTCATCCATGTCCTGTTTTCAGTGAATTTCGATGCATTACCATGAAATTATAAATAATGTCGATCGACTCTGTGTCAGTCGAGTTTGTGTTGAATTGTTGTCTGTCGCAAGCTATGGGTTCATGCCCTGCATCGAATGGTGTTCGATGCTGAAGCATTACCTCGATCGAGTCTATGCTGTGCTTTTTTGTTGTCTAGTGGAATGTTTTCTCCTAACCGTGTTAGTTTATCTCGCCTTTAATTTAAGGCACTGGCCCTTGAAGTACTTGGAGTAGTCCCTGGGACTGCGGGGGTTGTTGTCAGGACAGCAGTACGGATCAGTCTTGAAGATGGTGCACGGGTCGTCGCAACCCCCCGTCACCTTCAGCACTCTGGGGCACTGCCCGACGGTGTCGGCAGTGCACCGGATATCTCGGCTGCAGCTCGCCGAGATGGAACGGAAGACCATGGGCACGTTGAAGCCCTGGACGAGGGAGATGTCCATGAAGTCGAGGTTGGTGTGGTAACCGGTGGCGTTCTGGTTGAGGGCGAACTCGGCGAGGGTGTTGGGAGGGGAGCCGTAGGAGGTGCAGGCGAGCTTGCCGCCGCAGTCGCCGGACTGGCAGTTCCCGTTGCCGCTGGCGTCGAAGTTGCAGCCGGTGCGGGCCCATATGCGGGATCTTGGGGTGCCGGGGTTGACGGTGACGGTCCAGGTCTCTCCGTGGTCGCGCTGGGGGCCGTCGCCGGGAGTTAGGGCTGGCCCAGGCCCAGGCCCAGGCCCAGTTGGTGTAGGTGCACTGGTTGACGATGTCGAACGTGGCAGCGTGGGAGAGGGTGAAGAGGAGGAGGAGGAGGAGGAGGAGGAGGGAAGGGATACTCGACGTTGATGATGCCATATTGAGTTGAAGGAGTCTGGTGGGGTTTGGCAAGGATGGAGCTACGATGGGGACTTAAATCTGGGAAAAGGGGTCGGAAGGGTGAGGAAGGAACCCTACCTGTGCTGCCGAGTGGCTTGAAATTTTCAAAAGATATGGTGGAATTGGCTTTAAGTTGGACCGACTATCGATCTTGCCTGGTTATTTCACACTTGGGGGAGGAAGGATGGAAGGAATCGGGAGTTTCTAGAAGCATCTTATATATATATATATATATATATATATATATATATATATATATATATAACAAAAAAAGGTCTAATTCATATATAATATGCCATCATATAATGTTTTTACATTATCATTATGCTATGGAGAGAGAGGATAGATCTCTGTACCGATACGATCACTTGTTATTTAATAAAAATCATGGCTGTTTTAATAATTTCAGACCACTGAGAATTTATATTTAAAGTTTGTATTAAGGGCATGAAGTATGTTATCCTGTTTAAAAAGTTTAGCCCTGTAAGAACAAAATAACAAGAGGCATTATAGGAATCTTATCTTATGCATGAAAGAGCATTCACCGCATACACTATAATTAAATAAACAGTGGTATGGTATAAAATGGTAATCAATTAGAAAATAATATGTGATGGTTTAAATAGGAAGTATCTGGCAAGGAAAAGAAGTTCATGAACAGCATCACTCACTTTGAAGAGTAAAACGTATCCAAGCATCCATAGTTAAACGTGTCCAATCATCTATCATTAAACAAATCAAATCAGAAGAATTCTTCATACTTTTATATAAGACTCCACATACATGCACGGTAGAGTACTCAATCCTTTTTTTTTAAAAAAAATTCTTTCTTGATCAAGATATAAAAGAATTTTTTTGAAGAACATTTCCAAACCTCTTCTATAAAAATCCTGTTTTAGATTAGTCTGAGTTTTCCTCTTCAAATTGCTTAGCATTCCAAAGCCGATTTTGGATGCCAACATATATCATAAATTTTGAATAAGGTTATGAGAAGTATACCCTAATAAAATTAAGCAACTGCTCATTCCAAAATCGATTTTGAATGCCAACATATATCATAAATTTTGAATAAGATTATGAGAAGTTTATTAGCAACTACTCAAATAATAAAGAGATCAAATGGTAATTCAGTTTAATAGTTTCTGTGCATTAAGAATGAGTTAAGTTAATAGTTTGTTGTTTTCTCTGCCAAAATTATATTTAGTTTTTCAAGCAAAGTTCTATCTAAAGAAAGATTAAATGATATATTATACAAGATAGTAGTTTGTTGCTTTCTCTTACTTGACGACGTAGACAACGGCCCACTGACCATGTTACATGCCCAATCACACAGCATATAAATGGTCTAACCAACAACGGCACCGACGCAGATGAATTCGCACAGCCGTTCCTTTCGAAGCATTGCAAAGAAGTGAATTTATCAACACAGTTCGCTAAGTCTGCATCCCTACGATACCAGAAGAGAGATTAACAAAATACAAGTAATCATGAATTTATCAACAGAAAAAACAGTAATCAATGGGGTAGATCTCCAGCATGCGTGCATCATGAAACATGGAGAACCATTGAAAGTTCCCTCCACTTGCTTCCCGTGGTACAGCACCAATTATTTGATCGACACTCAGGTTGATAGGCAGTCACTGTCTGTAAGATTATTACTTCCGACCTTTCTAACTCGCTCCACAACCCCTCCGTTTTGTTGGCATTGGCTAGGATCACGAAAACATTGGAAGCAAATCATCTCAATTAATTTAATTTGCAGACTTGAAATCACCAGGACGGTCATATCCATTGGCATTGATGGTGTCATGCATTAACTCTGCCATATCAATTGAGGAACACAACACTAATTTAACATCCAAACTGGCATTCAAGTAAAGATACATGATGATTGGATTAAAACAAAAAAACAGCACACAGATGAAAGACAAGCAGATACTAGTAGAGAATTAATGCTTGAGAGGATGAAAAATTATCTCCCCCTCTGCAACATATGACTCCCAAGAGCATATTTTCAGATGGAAACTATGCAAAATTATAGACTCCATTTTTATTTCTCAAGGGTCAGGATTTGATCACAGCAGGCTTATGTCGTTGATGAAAGACTCCATTGTTAACACCTTTTGGCTTCTCGGTTACCAATGCATACATCTTCACAGGGAATAACTCCACTGGGAGACCCTTTTGATCCTGATAGGAGAACATGAGATATTCAAAGATTAATTCCTTAGGACAAATTCTTAGTAAACTCTGACAGCTAATCATCTAAGTAAAGAAGTATACATACCTTTGTGCTGTAGATATAGAGTCCACATTGGTTGAAAAGCTCTTCGAAGTATAGATCAGATCTGGTGACACTGTGATCCTCCTTATCCAATACAAATCCTGCAATAAGCATCAATAAGAATCAGAGCATGCTAGGATTATGTATTTGATAAAGCAGCAATACTATCAACCCTGGCAACCTACTTCACCATTAGAAAGCCAATTAAGAAGAAACTATTTACATTGGTCAAAGCCTATTGCAGCTTACTTTTATCAAAATAATGTAATTCAATCAAGCTAAAATTGTGTCGTTCTTCAATTATCAACTAGGACCACTGAAAAGTCAAAAACTCTTCCTTGACAGGAGGCATATCTATGAGTGCCGGTTGCCACCATAGGCACAATCAGCTATCTAAAAAATTAAGTAATCACGATGGTGCATTCACAAACATATGTGGTTGTTTCTTGATAAACCCAAGCATGTGACATTCCAAGAGGCAAAGTTGTGCACTCATGTAATATCAGATTGGTACTGTTTGATAATCCTTCAGTAATCAACAGCTTTTATCACAATTATGTAACGGCACATATTTCAGAAAAAGAACCCATAACATTGGGAAATAATTATCTTGAGAAGTTAATGGCCGTAACTTGAAAGACACTGAAACAAACATAAGTTCAAAAGCATCGTTGGTTCATGTGGATGTGTAGTTAACCTATATGTATTTCCAAGGTCCATAAATCTTATTTTGTAATTCTAGGCTGCCAATCCTATGTTACCACCTTTGTTGACCTAAGATTTGATCTCACTGTTGAGATAATTGCAATGGCGGAGCAGCCCTTCAAGGCCTACATTAACCTGGAAAGAGTACGCATAAGGAATTAAGTCAACATCTGTGAAAGGAAGAAATAGATCCGACACATGAAAATAGCACTGGCCTTTAGCACTGCAAACATATTATTCAAAACAGGTTACTAACATCAAGAATCTCAGATGTTTACTGATGAACTAACAGGGAAAAAAAAAAATGAAATCAATTTTTTTCTAAGAAAGGTAACATGCAGAGCAGTGCTGTGTTTGAGACATCCAAGGATAAGACAAGTGAGATTGCCTAGATTGAGAAGCAGCGTTCTGGATTGTCACAAATGGCTGGCAATCAATCAAACAAAATGAATAGCTACCTTTGTGAGTACATGCTTTGCTTCAATAATAGAATTTTTAAAGACAGTAAGCTCCTGACAGTTGCAGATGGAAGGTAGTTATAAACTAGAACACAGGAATGATTTGGCAAAAAAAAGGGACTTGACTTGGAAAAATAAGAGTTTTACCAAAAAGTTATAACTCAGAAAAAGCATTTTTTCTTTTGGGAAACGGTAGACAGATATATAGAAATGCTATATTCATGTATTAATGCATGTGGAGATGAGAAGGCCCATAATAAGAACAACATATAATATGATGAATCACTGCTCTATGAGTGTGTCATGAACTAGTTATGGTCCAGAATAAGTTGCGAACGATTCACGATTAGTTTATGAAATAATTTGTGAACTTGAACTACTGAACAAAATGTGCGAACTTACTTATTCAAGGAAAAAATAATTTCCCCAAACGAAAGATGTAAAAGTAATTTGTATTTTACAACTAATATAATTTTACTACAATAACTTGAAGCAAATTCAAAAAATAAAGAACCACGCAATAGATATTTGATTGGAAAGAAAGAATTTTGATATAATTTACGAATACATATTATTTCTAGTTAGAAATTTTGGTTCTCATAATTATGATAAGGGTTTTAAGTCCTAGTAAGACATCCTATGGGAAGTCGGAACTAGCTGTTATCCCAAGTGTTAGAATGAGACTTTCCAACTATCATCCTAGCATCTCAATCGACACATCTTGGAACACTCCCTGTCCAAAATGTCAGGATGGGACGAAACAGCAGAGTGTCCTGTTCCATAAAAAAACTAGAACGGCATAGTCGACATGTCTTGGAACACCCCCTGTTTCAAGTGTCGACATAGAATGAGATGGCGGAGCATCCCGTTCCATAAAAAAATCGAAATGGCCCAACCCCATGAGATTTAAAACCTTGACCATAATATATATTAAAAATTATTAAATAGTTAGGTAGACAAAAATATAAACTGCTTTTTTCTATTATAGTTGTATTCGCTGAAAGTGATCTGTTTGATGGCTGGTCAAGTCCTTAATAAGATATTTACTACATACCCACGTACATGAGAAGGAGGGTAGGGGAAAGCGGGGGAGAGAGAGAGGATCATACCTTGTCTTGCGATATTCTCCTTGACCACAAAAAACCCATTAGGTTTAAGGCCAGCCTGCCAAGTACCAACCAATAGTTGATCAGTGATGAATAGCAGCATCAAAATCAAAGCATATCTCAGCACCCAAAAGCCAACGCATCTCAAAAGAGGAATCATAAAGCCAACAATTTCTATAGGTAAGTTACACAAGTAAAACTTCAGAAGGACAGAAGAAAAAAGGATAAAAGTCATACTTATTTTAAAGTAAATAAATGAATGACAAGTAGAATATATATCAAGTTCAATAGAAACTGAAAAGCTAAATTTTCAAGAGTGGAAAAATACTAATCCATCTTATAAAATGGCAAGATTTGCTTAGACTATATTAGACGACCTCTAATTTTGGATCTCACTTTATGATGTCTGACCAAAAAAAAAAAAGAAAAACAAAAAACAAAAAAGATTTTTAAGTTTGCCCTACTTAGCACCACTTCACGGGAAGAAAGCTATTGTTATGTTCTCCTCAATGTGATTTTCATGGCAAAGGCGAAGCATTGGCGTCAAAGCTATTTCTACTAACAAGTAGCATCGCATGCTGACAATTTCAATGACTAGCATAAGCATTTAAAACAAAAGAACTCCCACATATGAATGATTAATATGGATAGACGAATATAAAAGAGGGAAACTGGATGGTGTGTCCATCAACTTCATGCATTTGTAGAATCTGAAGCAGCCCAAATAAAAAAGAGATGGCTTTATATCTAAAACCCCCAAAAAATGGGGCAGAAAAGTCATAAATTAGGACAAACAAGATCAAGATGGGCCCAGTTGTGAGGGGAAGGAAGAAAAAGAAAGAAAAAAAAGTGATGCACAAAAACACAAAAGAAAAAAGAAGACAAAAAATACAAGAAGAGGCAAGTGCTTAAGCACAAATAGCTAGATTGTCCAAATGTCACAAGATCTTCTGTCCTCCAGCTTAACGAAAGAATGGACATTTTAAATTTTCATATATTTTTATAGAAAAGCAAGAAGTATGCCTCCTAAGCATTTCAGACTCTGCCTCTGATCCTGACAAACCATTCCAGGTTCTGGGATTTACTTTAAAGCTTTAAAGTGTGTATTCAGAAAATCGGACTATGAGTAATTGCAATGTACAACTTTTCTCTGGTGAGAATACATTGTAGGAAATTGGGGGTTAATATCTCATGCTCACAATTAACATTGCCAACACTAGGGCTGTCAAACAAACTGAGTAGCTCAGGTTCAGCCCAAGCTTAGCTCAAGAAAAGGTTGAATCAATCTTGACTTCAAACTTAGCAGGTCAAGCTTGAACCAGCTAACAAGCTCAAAATTAATTTCAAGCTGAGCCAAAAATTGACCCAGCTCGATCAGGCTCATCTCGATGTAAAGATGACTTAAGGCTTTAATAAGTGTATTCTATTTATTCTTGGAACCAATTAAAAATTAATATAGGCTTGAATCAAGCTAGAATTGATTTTAGCTCAATTTGAGATGATCAAACTGATCAATTACGCAGTGTTTGGCTCAGTTCAAAAATAGATTCGAATAGAGCTAAAAAGGAGGATAAATATATCAAGCTTTATCTCAGCATTTAAGCTCCAAATTAATTTCAAACCAAGCTTTATCAGACACAAGATTGATCAAGCTTAGCCCAATTACAACCCTAGCCAATGGCAGTCCCAATTCCAGATGAGAAAGGTGAACTGTTGATGTTAGACTGACAACCACTTGTAGGAAATATATGGATCTTTAAGAGAACAAGGATCTATAAAACTAAAACCAAATATCTGGGACAAGGGTGGATGGTTATGAACTTATGATCATCTGATGCTCAAATTTTTTTTTTTTCTGTAATATTCCAAGCTCCGGATTCATCTAGGACACTACCATTAATTTCCTACATTTCTATGGAAACCATCTTAAGTTTCATTCACACATTAATTGTTCTGGAAATACATGAAATGAAATCTTGCAAATTTCCTTTAATGACATTAGTTATGAAATTGAGGGAAAAAGGAAAATGACTATCCATAATTGGAACTTCTGTGAAAAATGGTAAGAACGCATTACTTTTAGTGCAGATTATGTACTACAAGATGTATAAAAAAAAGGAATGCAATTCACTATGGGATTAAATTTACACACATAATTACTAACGGTTACACACTCATGCTAGCTCAAGGATCATCAAAGACAGTCCTGGGCTGTGCAAACAGGGTATCCAGACTTCAAGTCAAGCCTGAAATAGAATTAGGCAACATATGGCTGCCCTCAGACTAGCCCTAAGCAGTCTCTCTAAAAATCTATGGTCTTTGACCATAGTTTTAGGTGCTTAATCTATCTACTTGTATCATGACACTTCTGAAAATTACTGTTGCAGTCATGTTTCTTAATAGGGCTGCAAGTGGATTGATTTTCCATTTCCAACGGGGAACCAACGCAGTCCAGGTCTGATCCAAAACAAAATCATTTGGATTAGGCTTGGATTGAAAAATATAAACATTTCAAATATGGATTGAATATGGATCACCAAGTGAACCTATCTGAACTCAAACCAACCCAAAACCAATATATTATATCTTTCACACTTAAATAAAAAAAATAATTTACTATTACTAATAAGTTTTCAGTAGTTTATTGTCAGTCTGAGTTGTTGACAATTAATTATATGCTATTGACAGTTCTCTTTATGTGGAACAAGCTGTTGATAACATTTATAAGTTGTTTAAATGACGTTTTCTTGCATGATATGCTTAGAATATAGTTAAGTAACTAAATTATACATAAATCTTATGGTTTGTGTTTGGATATTCTAGGCCTAAATAAAACCAATGAATCAATTAAATAAATATCAAACCCAAAGGACCCTGCCTGAATGGAGTTCAATTACGCTTGGATTCAAACTTCCTGACTGATTCAAATATGGATTGGATTTGGGTTCTGCATAGCAACTGGCACTACCTGATCTGCTTGCAGCCCTAGTTCTCATGTATGCTAGCAACTATACATGTCATGAACAAGGACATCCAATGTTGTCAGGATTAGGATTAAGTGGTAAAGAAATGAGTGATTCAAAGATCAGATCACAGATCCCAAGATCCTTGCCAATTTCATTCAAAAACATTAGAAATTTAAAGGGATGAAAATGGTGAAAATGAGTCCATTGTAAAGTAGATAAATGCAAAATAGACAGTCCTAGATGTAAATGGTCTAGTTTCTACCATCAAAAGCCCATATATGGCATGTCTAACAAGACTAACATAAAGATAGTTACTCAAGACATACATACATAGGTACATATAAATATTGCACTAAATATGTGTATATATGTCAACATGTATATATGTCAACATGCAAGCCCACACAAATATATGCACACATCCAAGCACGTGCACATACATGTAGACACACATGTACATACATGCATACATACATGCAACACATCTATACATACAATCATTTTCCAAATATAAAAAAAAAAATCAAATTTTTAACAAATAGTTATGAAATTCAAGATTTTTCTCTTGCTTTTATTTTCAGACTCCAAGATTTCTTTTACTTTACTTTTTGTAGTTAAATACCCTAAAAGGGTTGCTATTTTATATGCTCATGGTTTGTTATGATAAATAATTGATTGCAAAAGACATAGAGTCAAAAAAATATATAAGGAATGGAATTCCACAAGGTTTATTATGTCAATGACATGGTCCAATTGAATCATATGATCCCTGGGATTGTATGATCCATATCATATCATATCTCACAAATCACATTCTCATGATCCTTATTAATCCAGATTCAAGGATATGATCAAGATCTTTTAGGGCCAGTTAACAATATCCCAATCATATTTCATAAGATTTTAATCACAAATTTCAATGCTCTCATGCCAGCGTGCACAGGGGTGCTTGCTTGTGTGTTCTTGTCTGAACAAACTAATGCTTTATACAGCCAGAAAGTGAAAAAGGAAATGCACTTTATCAGAACATCAAAGGAAACAAAACTATGAACATTCATGTGCATAGTGATATTTAAGCTATGGAAGCAAAAATGCATCCTATTGTCCATATATGTTAGCTCAGCACGAATCAACAAAAACATAATAGCCCTATCTGGAGACTTGCATACCTTTGCTCGGTTAAAAAAAGCAACAAAATCATCATCCGGAAGCTGTCCTATACACCACTGGACCCATATCATATCATATCTGCCAACTTCTGGAGTGAATTCCTGTAATAATAAACAATTGTTTTTCAAAGGCAACATGATAAATACACATAATTCAAACACTAAATGAAAAAGAAAATATATAACCTGAAGAGGGACACAATAAAAATTTACAGCCTTGTGAGCATCATTTTCAATATCCCCATCAAGAGCTAAATTTTCACGAGCAGCCTCTAGAAAATGTGAAACAGGCTCAACAAGATCAACCTGATTCCATCCAATAATATCGTATGTTATAGTTTGAAAAAGGTGCTGATTGCAATATGTAGGAACAAAAATCTAAATCTTCAATTGTCCATATACATTCCGGGAGAAACCGATATGCAAAGATTTTAAAACAGGCAACAGTGTGAGATGGCAAAGTCCAGGCAGGAGATTCCTCTGTCAATGATAATTTAAACAATTTGACATGAAAAAAATAAAAAGAAAACCAATTGCAAAGGTCACCTCAAGCATGCCCCTCAAGCATGTGCAGGCGAAAATACCAAACTCTTGAGCCATGCCTAATTCTGACAATAAACTGTTTCCTTAGTGTACACAATCACAGTGAACCTAAACTCACCTACCAAGTGCATATTGGCACAAACTTAAAGTGCATATCCTCGCAGCCTATTCCAAATTAGTTTACCAGACATAATTAATCAAAAAAAATCTAGGCTGTCTATCTGTCATATAGTTGTCTTTTTTAACTTAATCCGGTCATGTTTCACAAGGTCATCTTAACAGCACCGTGATTCCCCTATCATGTCTCTTCAATCTCTCCTCATACTTCGCCCTACTCACTTCCAGAGATAAGATCTTGATTCCCTTCTCTACATTCTAAATTGGCTTTTAGTATAAAAATCCAAGCCTCACAACTTCATATAGCTTCTTGGGTTGCTCCTAAATCAATTGGTCCAGCAGCAGCCTTAAGCCCTTTTCTACTACTTCATTTTGCTTAAATTCATCCATGTGTATCATCTTTGTTCAATCAAGATAGTTAACTTTGTTCATTGATTAGAAATATTCTCATAAAACTTCCCCTTTATTGCAAACTTTACAAGTTTAGTCCTGCAATTAAGATATCCCCTATTGGCACATGCTATTTCTCAGCTGCCTCTGCAAATTTATCATTTAATTGGCCCAACCTTTTGCTATATCACAAGCAAATTTTCTTGGCATCAAAAGGAGACAAGTGAACAAATAATATATGGAGACTAGGCCACAGCCCTCAACTTGCCTTTTAATAGTTTGCTTCTTATCCATGACTATCCCACACATACCCTACATGCTCCCAATCGCCTCACAACTAGAAATTCAGAGATCAACTCTACCTCTAATTAATGAAAGACTACCACAAACTCCCTTCTACTTAGATCTCCCATACCAACCCACCATACCTGCTGTCTCAATTCTGATTTCTTTCAACTCTCCAGTTCCTCTACACAGCACAGCACTTTTAAGAAAAATAAAAACAAAAAGACTGGCAATCCAAACAAATAGTTTGATTAAACTGGACAGAAGGATCTGACAGGGGAATTGCCTCAATTAGTCCATTGAATCCTTCAAGTAAATGAAAATTTATACCCTTCTATTTCCCTTTCTCCTAAGAAACCTCAGATACAGACCAAATATTATATAATTAAAAAGCTGCTTCATCCATTGAGAAGGGTACGAATCACCACTGTAGTCCAAAGGAACACACACACACACACACACACACACACAAACTATATCTAGGTTTCATTTGTTGTAACAAAACCGGCATCTTCAAGCACAAGACTCCATCTTGTGCAACCCAACAAAAAGGGTTAACCAGAATGTCATTAGAATGTATCTCAACCTTTCCCTAGAATGAAATTCTCTCCTAGACAAGAAATGGGAATGTATGTCCTAGATGTCCGCTAAAAATGGTTCGTCTTTTCAACATTTCATGACATGAAATTAATGCCAATGTCCTCCTGCAACCTTGCTTGAGTTGTGTTTTATCATATGACTTGTCCCATTCCTTTAATACCCAATCATCCTATAAATTTCCATAGGCTTCCTAGCTGCATGAATACTTACTGCATAGTTTAAAAACTAGGTTTTCAAGTTTTAACTTGAAATTTGCTTTCCATATTTCACAGTGAACTTCTCTATTGTCCAAACATGTTTTGTATAGAAATTTGACGCTTTTAAGATTCATCCTGAGTCTTGGCATCAAGTAGAGGATCAGTTGTAAAACATTGTAAACTTTGACAAATCATATCCATAAAGCTGACAATCAAACACCAACTAGATGGAAAAAGACTAACTAGCTGTTTTTTGTATGGATGTAGGTAAGTACATATGTGCGTACATATGAATGTATGTATGTATAGATAGATAGATAGATAGATAGAATCTTTTTCGAATTGGATTATTGGGGTTCCACAACAATGATCTGACCCATCGGATGCCATCTACTACCTCTAAACTGCTTATATGCTAAAAAATATGTGATTCAAACAATTCAAACAATACAATTCAATTGATTTCCCTCTTATTTCTTAGACAAAAGCTTGATGATTCATGAATAGCATATCTTTGAGAGATGTGATTCCTCATAAGATATAAGCATGACCCTCTAATCATGAACAAACAAAAGAACCACATAGATCCTACGCAATGTTGTGCCACTACACACAAACATCTAAACTGATCACAGTTATCATTACATGACTGTCACCAGCAGCAAATCAACATCAAATATGTGATGTTGAGGTTTATAAGTCATAATTAGTCCATCATTTTTTTTGACATGGATAACTTCTATTTCTTGATCTATTTTTCTATTTCTACTTCATTTTTTGCAATCCTAAATATTATTTTCCTAATTTAATCAATTGCTGACCATTTAATAAGTCACTACAACCAAAAACTACCCTAAAATAAATCACTAATAAGACGATCGGGACATCTTTGAGTGAAAGAGGCAAATGAAATGCTAACCTTCTAGATTGATCTAATGGTGGAGAATGAGAGAGGGGTACGCATATAAATGGAATGCACTAAGGAGTGGTCCACAAGCAATAACTAGTCTTTAGCCATGTTCTCTCACACTAAATGTTTTAGACATATGTTGGACCCCTTTCGAGATTCATGGACCTTTCTCTTCATGCTACCAACTTGTTGCGAAGCAAGCAGGTTGATTATGTATGGCTTATTTGGTGGCCATCAATCTCAATCATCCATGATTCTCGAATAGGCTCAAATGGATGGTTTCTAGCTCATCAATCACATGGCCTTCAATGTCATAGTTTATATGAGGATTGTGGGTGTCGTATCTCGCCTAGGCAGTGACCATAGTGAGAAAGATTGCCCAAGTGTAAAGCTAAAGCAATTCAAATAAGAAAAGTTAACAACTTTATTTTTGTACCACATGTATAGGTGACTTAAATGTTTTTTAAGTCATTAAAGTCTACTTTTAAATTTTATTTATGTATGAAATTAAATATAGAAATGAGGTATTAGTAAATTGAGACATTACAAACTCAAGATGTCTATTTGACTTTTCTTTTTTCAAGATGAGATTAATTTAAAATATTATGTACCATCCTATCTTTGTTAGATGATAAAGTTAGACTACTTTATTATTTGTCATACTTATGGATGAATTAAATGTTATTTAAGCCATTGAAGTTTTGATTATGGACCTTTTATTATGCTTTTAAACATTCTTTAAATATGAAATTGGGAACTTTAAGTGCTTGATGCATTTTTTTTTCAATATGGGGTTCATTTAGAATATTATGGATCTATATTCATCTTTGCTAGGCAATATCATGGGTCCTACCACTTGCATTGGGTGGCACAAGGCACTAACCTAACTTAACACTTAAATGAATGGCAGTGCTAGAGGGCAAGTATAGTTGTGACCGTAGATGGCATAATTCCACAAATATAGGAATGCAAATATTTTTTTGATATAAGTAACTTGAGATATCTCTTGTTTTTTTTAGGTATTATATGATTTAGATTCCGAAGGATTGTTTGGAGTGAAAGAGGTCAAATTCCTATCATAATCCTTTATTACTAGGAATCAAAGATTAACACCTCTCTTTCTATTAATCTTTTATTCTTAAAATTGAGGATAAATAAGATTCATAAAAATGATTTGTTGCACTTTAAATGTCAGAATTTCAGATATTGACCAATTTATATCCAAAAATTTATATAAGAATGTTCACTTCACATAGCTCTTAATCATTAATAGAGTGACAAAAAAGTTTCTTCATAAATCTTAAATGACTTTTGGGGTTCAAAAGTGAGGTTGAGAGAATACCAATTAAGAAGGCTAAATGATCACTTGAGATAACTCCTTCAAATCCTAACCGCTTTCTTAAAATATCTCTCTAATTTTATTGTTAAAATCAAATACTAGAATATTCTATCTTTTTTTTTTTTTTTGTCTTGTTTGTTTTTTACCTGCTGATTTTTCCGTCCTTGTGATCATTTTTCATGGATCAAACAGAGCCTTGAGGCTTCTCACTTTATCTACTTAGGAACATTGCCTTCATGCTCACAGCCAACATCTAGCCAGAAAATCTATTCTCATTGTTGGCCATGAAAGGAATATTCCAAGAACAAATCTAGCAGGGATCCAGCAAACCCTTGGTTTCAGCTTCCTTCCCTTTCTCATGAATGAAGTAGAGGGGGTAAAAAATGAGGAGTCTAATGGATGCATGGGATGAAGACCATTGAAATCTGTGGCTTCGGACTATGAAAATTACAGCTCCTGAAAGTCAGGTTTAGGTGCACATGCACAGCAAGGACAAATGGCAGTGGGAAATATATTCCACTTCACGTGGAAATTTTGGTGAAACTAGAATGGTGAGAGCTTATTCATCATAAAAATTTCCTTTAGGACCTTAAGGTCATCCTTTGACTGCGTTTACATCGAGGATGCCAACGATCCAATTGTAGCACCTACGGCCTTTTGACTCTTCTTTGTTCGATTGAAGTGAACAACTAATAAATGCACTCACATGCTTACAGGAGTCCGTCATCTGTATGACTCAGGACAGGACCGAAGCATGCGAGACCCAGCCTCCTGCGATCGAGTTCAGATCGTCTCCAATTCGTACATGAACCGGAAGGCCAATTGTTCAATCGTAGCCTTTAATGATTGTAATGGTGATCATAATTGGATGGCTTTCATGCAGTACATGAGACAGCGGGGCCTGCATATACTAAAATGTGCGGTCATGAGATGATCAGATGAAATGTGCGGTCATCAAATCATAAAAGCCACATCAACAAGCCCCAAAAGGATGAAGATAACTACGAAGAAGTCCATGTTTCTGACCAATTTTGCAATTTTGCGACTCCTTTTATGTTTTCTAACCTTGGCAGGTTACGCTAGAATGGGGGAGCGTGCAATTTTTGGGGAGTCTGCCGGCTGTTCATACTCTAGTGGTCTTGCAAATCAGCTCCAAATCTAGTACGATGATCCAAAAGTAGTCATGAACAAGCTGCTCAAAGAGGATGATTAAGCTCATCAAAACTGGTACTTTTTGACCAAGCATCACCCCAAAAGTAAAAGCTGGGAGTGTCCCAAAAATTGCATGGGAACGGAACAGCTGAATTTTTCCCAATCCAAGACATGAAGAAGCCTCTCCGCCATCCAAGACATCCGCACTCCATAGAAATTGTCAAGTATTCCAAATTAACCATGCAGTGCACGTGGTTCATTAAACAGGAAGAGCATTTGATGGGTGACATTAATGGCTTCTATCATCATTGTTGAGAGCGGATTTATTTAATAGATATGCTTCCCATTTCATGTTACGTGGTTCTCTTCTTTCAAATTTTTTTGTATGTTGCTAAAATTAGAAAATATAGAACAAAAGTAGAATGTAGCAGACAAACATCTCACCTATTTTCATGCAAAATTGCATGACCTTATGTGTAAACATGCAACAAATTAAGTGCCACAGGCATCACACGAACAGTTTAAAAGGCAAGCAACGGCGCACTTTGATGCGGCGCACCTCTTGCGTTTTTCCATTATTTCAATATCAGAAGCCTATGAAATGGCTCCTAAGCCTGGTTGCGTTTTTCCATTCTGTTGAGACCAAGCCTGCGTGGACGAAAGCAGGACCTCAAGGGCAGAAGGTAACCTTATAATTGGTCTCCCCAGGGCAAGTGAAGGTGCTGGTCTGGTCGTCCTTGGGGTAGCTGTACGCGTCCGGGCATCTGTCGTTGAAGAACCTAGAGTAGTCGGTGGGTCCACAGCTGCCGGAGCTGCAGCAGTATTGGTCGGTCTTGAAGACGGTGCATGGGTTGTTGCAACCGCGAGGAGCCTCGAGCTCGTTGGGGCGCTGCCCGACGATGTCGGCTGTGCACTGGATCCCTCTGCTGCAGCCACCGGTGGAGCTGAAGTCCATGGGCACGTTGAAGTGACAGCTGTAGTTTCAGACTATTTTTTTTTTCAAAAAAAATAAAATAAAATAAAAAATCGAAACACATATTTTTTAATTTGAAATCATACTTATCTATCCAACCATATGTTACCCATACACAACTAAGCACATTTGATTTAACTCAACAAATTACCAGACTTACTAATAAAATACTAATTGCATAATAACGATAATAATAAGGAATTAAATTTTAACACTCTCCTTTAATTTCTTGTTGTAATATTCAATAATTCTTTGAAGTACTAAAACTTGTCTCTTAAAAGTGCTTTAGTAAAAATGTCTGTAACTTGATTATTGGAACTGCAATATTGTATTTGAATCTTCTTCTTCTCCACAAAATTGGAGTAGCTTCTCCTTACTTATTACCAACATCCTTCAAAATGCGCCTTAACCATATTACTTATGAAGCTACCAATGATGCTGAAACATATTCAGTCTCAGCTGATGATTGTGCTACTGTTTGTTGTTTTTTAAAAGATCCAGCAACTGCTCCCGAACCAAGAGAAAAAATATACCCTGAAGTGCTTCTCATATCACCAATACATTCAGCCCAATCACTGTCACAAAATCCCAATAACTTTGCATCAACATTCTTCTCATACTATATACCAAAATCAATAGTACCTTGGATGTATCTCAACACTGTCTTAGCAGCCCTAAAATAAATTTGAGGAGGTTTGTGCATAAACCTGGACAACAAGCTTGTTGCATACCTAATATCGGGTCTAATAGCTGTCAAATATAATAAACTTTCAATCAAGCTTATATAGAGTGATGCATTCAACTCTTGCTTTCATCTTCTTTGCTTAGCTTTTCATTCATAACCAATAGAGTACAAACTGATTTACAATTCACCATTCAAAATTTTTCAAGAAGAGTTTTTCCATACTTCTTTTAGTAAATAAACACTCCTTCTTCTTAATAAATTTCAATACCTAAGAATTGATGTAATAAACCCAAGTCACTCATTTCATATTTTTGTTTCATCTCCATTTTAAAGTTAGCAATTATTCTTTCATTATTACCAGTAATTACCATATCATCAACATAGAGAGAAATAATAAGAATGTCATATATACCTTGCTTCTTAATATATAATATTGGCTCATTCTTGCTTCTTTGAAAACCTTTGTTGTTAAAGTAGGCATCAATCTCACTATACCAAGTTCGGGGTGCTTGTTTGAGCTATACAAAGCTTTTTTTAGCTTGTAGACTTTTCTTCTTCTCCATTTGCTATAAAGCCTTGATGTTACTCTACATAAACCTTCTCTTTTAGAGTACCAGTCAAGAACGCTGATTTTACATCAAGTTGATGCAATAACCAGCCATTTTTAGCTGCCAAGGCAATGAGAACTCTAATTGATCATGCCGAGCAACTGGAGCAAATGTTTCTTCAAAGTCAATTCCAGGTTATTGAGAATACCCTTTAGCTACAAGCCTTGCTTTGTTCTTTTGGATAGAACCATCCAGATTGAATTTCATTCTGTAGATCCACTTCACACCAATCACTTCTTTGTGTTTTGGTCTTTCAACTAACTCCCAAGTTTTGTTCTTCTTAATCACATTAATTTCTTCTTCCATAGCTTTCTTCTAAGTCTTTTCTTTGATTGCTTTTTCAAAACTTTCTGGCTCAACAACACAAAAATTGCAACTAGCATACACATCACTAAGGCTTTTCATTTTTCTTGAAGGTGTACTTAATGATGAATAACTAGAGCTTGATGATAAACTTGGACATGTTTGTGGAGATATTTGTGATGCATCTTCATGAACATTATCTTCACATTCTTGAATTTCTGGTGTTTCATTGAGAATAATAGCATGACCCTGGACTTTCTTCTCTTTGCAATCCCATGTATCATTCTCATTAAAAATAATATCTCTACTAATAATCAACTTATTTTTTTTCAAGCTGAAAAGTCTATAGCCCTTTGATTTTGAGCTATAACCTACAAAAATATATTTCTCACTAGTCTAATCAAGCTTATGTTTAACATTCTTTAGGACATGGGCACAATAAATATATCCAAAAACCTTTACGTGATTCACTGATGACTTCTTTCCAGTTCAAGCTTCAATTAGAGTTTGATTAATCACTGCTTTTGTTGGGCATCTATTCAACAAATAAACTGCAGTATAAACCGCTTCACTCTAAAAAGACAAGGGCAGCCCCTTCTTATGAAGTATTGCTTTTGACATCTTCATAATGGTTTTATTCTTTCTTTCCGCCACTCCATTTTGTTGTGGAGTGTATCCAACCGTTAGTTGTCTATTCAAGCTAATATCTTCACAAAAATTCTTAAATTCATTTGAGTTATACTCACTACCTCTATCACTTCTCAACACTTTAATCAAATGTCCACTTTGCCTCTTAACAAAATGCTAAAATTTTTTAAAGATACTGAATGTATATGATTTTTGTCTCATAAAATATACCCATGTCATTCTAGAGAAGTCATGAATGAAGGTTAGGAAGTATTTGTTACCTCCATGAGATGGTGTTGACATAGGACCACATACATCAGTGTGAATAAGCTCCAATAGTACTCTAGCTCTCCATGCCTTCTCTTTTGGAAATGCTTTTCGGTATTATTTCTCAAGTGCACAACCTTCACAAATATCCTTTAATTCTTGTATAGATGGTAGCCTATACACCATATTCTTCTACTAAAGATTCTTCAAGCTTTGAAAATTCAAGTGCCCAAGTCTTCTATGCCATAACCATGAGTCACCAACCATATCCAACTTCAAAGCTACATTATTCTTATAAGAGAAAGTGAGAGGAAAACTTTTATTTTTCTCCATCTTGATCTTTGCTACAGCTTGATTTCTTTTATCGAAAATTTTGCAAGAGTCTTCTTCAAAGTGAACTGAGTATCCATGTTCTACAAGTTGCCCAACACTTAGCAAGTTCTTCTCCAGTTCTGAAACTAGCAGTACATCATGGATGTATCTTATTCCCTTCTTTGTTTATATAGCAATTATACCTTTTTCTTTTTCTTGAACTAAGGCACCATTATCCATCTTCACTTGAGAATTGGAAGTTGAATCAATCTCCATAAAATTTTTTTCATTGCTGGTCATATGATTGCTACACTCGTTATCAAGAAACCAAACATCATCTTTCGGTCCATAGCTGCTTGACAAGCATAGAACAGATTGGCTTCACCTTCTTTTTCTTTAGTGAAATTTGCTTACTGATTTTTCTTTAAGTAATAATCTTTTTAGACATGATCAAACTTTTTACAATTGTGACATTGAGACTTTCCTCAAAACCAATAATCTTTCTCTACATGACTTCTTCTTTGACAGATTTTATATTTTTGTTGAGTGATCTCTTCATTAATTTGCCTTGTAAAGTGGCTTCTTCCTTTTCCTCTTGAGTTGCTTCTACCTCTTCCTCTTGTATATCTTTCACCTCTTGAAGATTCTCCTTTAGAGTATTTGTCGTAAGGTCTTAAATTAACATTGAGCTTGAATTTAAAAGCACTCTCAAATGATTTTTCAGAACGCCTATTCAACCTTTGCTCAAATACTTTGATTGATCCCATCAACTCTTCAACACCCAAAGATTCAAGATCTTTAGTTTTATCAATAACAATAATAATGGGATTATATTTTTCATGCAAGCTGATAATAATTTTTTTAACAATTCTTTGATCAGAAATAGTATCCCCATATATCTTCATTTGATTTACAACCTCCATGACTCTAGTAAAATAATCTTTCAACAACTTCATTTCTTTCATCTTTAAATTTTTAAAATCTCTTCGCAAAGTTTGAAGCTTTACAGTTTTTACCTTGGAAGTGCCTTTGTACTCCTTTTGAAGAATATCCCAAGCCTCTTTCACTCTTGTTGCATTAATAATTCTTGAAAAAATTGTATCGGCAACTCTTTATTGAATTAAAGCTAGAGCCTTTGCATCTTTCTTCTTTTGATCCTTTAATTACTATTTTTGGGCATTACTCAAAGCAACTGTACTTCTTGTTCATCATACCCATCTTTTACATATTCCCAAAGATCATATAATAAAAAAACTGTTTTCATCTTCACAAATCAGAAATCATAGTTTTCTCCATAAAAAATAGGAACTTGTGACTGTTGAGTACTTACAGTTTGATTGATTGAACTCACCATCTTCAAAACTTGAGACTGCTTGGAGCTATCCTCACTCAAGCCTTTCGTCGAACACTTTGAGAGCGTGGGAAGACTGCTTGAAGGTGTCCTCACTTAAGCCTTTCGTCAAATACCTTAGCGTGGGAAAATTGCTTGGACAAAGTTGGGCTTCAATCTTCTCTGTTTCTCATTCTTCGATTCTTGAACTATGGCCACGATCCAAAGTTGAGAAAACTTCAAGCAAGGCACGATCCAAATATAAGGAAACTTCAAGCTACTTGAGAATCTTTCTTTGGATTCTTCTTTTTTTTAGATCAATCAGGCTTGTCGGCTACACACGGAAGCGGGATCTTCTTAAATACCGCGAGCCTGCATTACGTCCATCTCTTTCTTTTATCTCCGAAGGGACGAAAGTAGTGGAAGATTGGAATATACATTTTTTATTTTGAAATCATATTTATCTATCCAACTATACGTTATCCACACACAACTAACCACACTTAACTCAATAAATTAGTAGACTTAATAATAAAATACTAATCACATAAAAATGATAATAATAAAGAATTAAATTTTAACATGAAGCCGTCGATAAGGGTGATATCGGTTAAGTTGAGGTTTTGGAGCTGGTTAAGCGCGAACTCGGCGAGGGTGTTGGGTGGGGCGCCGTAGGCCGTGGAGGCAAGTTTACCACCGCAGTCACCGGTCTGGCAGTTTCCATTGCCGTTGCCGTCGAATGAACAGCTGGTGCGGGCCCAGACGCGGCCACCAGCGGTGCCGGGGTTGACGTTGATGGTCCAGGACTGACCTTGGTTGAGCTGTTGGCCACCGCCAGGGACGGTGGCGGCCCTGACGGTATAGGGGCAGTTTTTGACGATGTTGAAGGTAGCGGCGTTGGAGAGGGTGAAGAGAGGGAAGGGGAAGAGGAGCAGAGAGAACGAGGCTGCGAAGGCCTTTCGGGATGACGATTAGAGAGGCGAGAGGTCTATGGGGTGCGTTGTGCTGCCTTCAGGAGAGGGGAGGGGTATTTATAGGAGGAAGGGGAGAGTCGTATGAGGGGAGGGGTATATTTCTATCACCTAAATCTTGCATCTCTAGCGTACATGATGCCCAAATATCTAATTTAAATGTCTTATTATTTTACTAAAAAATAAGAAGCAATTTTAGCTCGTCCAAACCTGTCCTCCATCCAAAATATCTCGCTCATAGTCAGCGTATTGAGAAGTCTCCATCCATTAGAAAATGATATCACAATGAGAACATTACAAGGCACATATAGTCAATATTACAATTATTAAGAGACAACAATGTGCAATATTTTACTTTGTCATGGGAAAGACTATCCCCTGTTCACATTTCTTACTCAAGATAAGCTTGAGAAAATTGTAACATCGTGTCTTTTTTTTTTTTTTTCTAATTTGAGTTCTTGAACTGCTAATGGCATGGACCTATCATTAGGCCGTGCATCTCTTGCGTTATGGGTTGGCATCCTTTGTATTTGTGCCGAGTGTCTAGATTGCTGGTCAATTCTTCTAATCCATACGTACAACGGAATTTAGCAACAATGCTTCATTTATGAACGTAATATTTTCTTTTCATCCCCACTGCCCTGTGGTTATCCTTTTTTATGATAAACAAAATTGATACGAATGGCTTTGTAAGCCCGCTTGGTTGAAGAGTAGGTACAGTGCGGAAAAGCCTTGTACGTCCTTCCCGATTTTCACGTTGGTACTGTCGAAGAAGTCTCGATGCTGAGAACGGATCCACAGCTGGGTTGGAGACTAAAATATCGTCATTGTTAAAAATTCTTCCATGCGTCATCTTCCAGACTATGCAAGACTATAAACAGTATCATCTTTGACAAAGTCTAGTCATGCATTAGTCGCTAGGACAACCACGACAACCCTTCCAATCCGCCGGTGAATTGGGATGCACTTCTTCATCAAGGCCAAGGGAATGGCTTCTCACGTTCCGCAACTGAAGCGGATAGTATACCTCCATTTAAAATCGACTTACGTTGATGTACACCATGCGTTCTAGATAATTGAACAGCGAAAAAAAATCAGGCACATACCTTCCACCAAATTTCAAGATCCAAGTTGCCGTATTTCTATCAAGTATTAAAAAAAAAAAAGCATCAAGTAGACGTTTGTCAGAGACAAATGCCACCGTGTCACTTGAGCATGGGCCGTGCCACTTGAGTGTGGGCCTTGCCGCTTGAGAATGGACCAGGTGTTCAACTCCAATTGGGGCCAACCATCAACATTAACATCAATATATAAAGGATGGAATGTGATAATGTAACGCCCTAAGCGCACCTGCTAGCCCAATAAACTCCGTTAGCGGATCGAAATCACGTGGCCCAAAAACTCGAGTGGAAGTTAATGGGTAGCAAGTGGACTTGAGTTATAAGCACATAGCATAACATATTTCTCTCCCATCTAATATGGGACTAAATTTGGGATATTACAATCTCCCCACCATATAATGCGACGATATATGCGACGTCCTTATCGCACGCCACAACCTAACCAGAATCTACCCTGAGTCAGGTTGTTGGTGCTGCAAAGGTGACTCTACCTCATGGCGGGACTCTACCATCGCCCCATGGGTAGCCCTTTCCTTATGCCCACCAACTTCCGCACACTCGGGTCAGCTCTGATACCATTTGTAACGCCCCAAGCTCACCCGCTAGCCCAATTAACTTTCGTTAGCGAGCCGAAACCACGTGGCTCAAAAACTCGAGTGGAAGTTAACGGGTAGCAAGTGAACTTGAGTTATAAGTACATAGCACATTTCTCTCCCATCCAATATGGGACTAAATTTGGGGTATTACAATCTCCCCACCTTATAATGCGGCGTCCTCGTCGCACGCCACAACCTAGCCAGAATCTACCCTGAGTCGGATTGTTGGTGCTGTAAGGGTGGCTCCACCTCATGGCAGGACTCTACCACCGCCCCATGGGTAGCCCTTTCCTCATGCCCACCAACTTTCGCACACTCGGGTCGGCTTTAATACTATTTGTAACGCCCTAAGCCCACCTGCTAGCCTAATAAACTCCGTTAGCGGACCGAAACCACGTGGCCCAAAAACTCGAGTGGAAGTTAACGGGTAGCAAGTGGACTTGAGTTATAAGCACATAGCACATTTCTCTCCCATCCAATATGGGACTAAATTTGGAAGAGATTCCTGTGGTAAGGAAATTTCCTGAAGTCTTTCATGAGGAATTGATCGAATTGCTTCCAGATCGGGAGGTCAAGTTTACTATTGATTTGGCTCCTGGCACGGGACCTATATCCAAGGCTCCATACTGTATGGCCCCAGCTGAACTCAAGGAGTTGAAAGCCCAGTTACAGGAGCTATTGGACAAAGGATTTATCAGACCCAGTGTTTCTCCCTGGGGAGCCCCAGTACTATTTGTCAAGAAAAAGGATGGCAGTCTTCGGCTCTGCATTGATTACCGAGAAATTAATAAGGTGACAGTGCGGAATAAGTACCCTTTACCGAGGATTGATGATCGCTTTGATCAACTCCATGGGGCACAGGTGTTCTCAAAGATTGATCTCCGATCAAGGTATCATCAGCTTAAGATCAAACCTGAGGATGTGCCCAAAACTGCATTCAGAACTAGGTATGGCCATTATGAGTTTTTGGTGATGCCGTTTGGACTGACAAATGCCCCGGTAGCATTTATGGACTTAATGAATAGAATATTTAAGCCATACTTGGATCAGTTTGTAGTGGCCTTCATCGATGACATCTTGATATATTCAAAGAGCCAGAAGGAGCATGAGGACCACTTGAGGACTGTTTTGCAAAACCTTCGGAAAAAGAAGCTATATGCAAAGTTGCACAAATGTGACTTCTAGATGAACCAAGTCTCCTTCTTGGGTTATGTGATTTCTAAAGATGGCATATCTATGAACTCGAAGAAGGTTGAGGCTATTGTGAATTGGAGACGACCTTCTAATGTGTTTGAAGTCAGGAGTTTCTTAGGGCTGGCCGGGTACTATCGCAGATTCGTGGAAGGTTTCTCTCGCATTGCTCTACCTTTGACTCGTTTAACACAAAAACGAGTCAAGTTCGAATGGACTGAGGATTATGAGAGAAGTTTCCAAGAGCTAAAACAATGCCTGGTGTCAGCCCCCATCCTTACCCTTCCATCAGGATCTGGAGGCTTTACCCTTCCATCAGGATCTGGAGGCTTCACCTTATTCACTGATGCTTCTCAGAAAGGATTGGGTTGTGTCCTAATGCAAAATGGGAAGGTGATAACCTATGCCTCCAGACAGCTGAAGCCTTATGAACAGAACTGCCCAACCTATGATCTTGAATTAGCAGCTATAGTTTTTGCCTTAAAAATTTGGAGGCATTATCTATACGGGGAGACTTGTGATGTATACACAGATCATAAAAGTCTGAAGTATATCTTTTCTCAGAAAGAGTTGAATCTGAGGCAAAGAAGATGGTTAGAATTATTAAAAGATTATGATCTAAATCTGCATTACCACCCAGGAAAGGCAAATGTTGTGGCAGATGCCTTAAGTAGGAAGTCCTACTCGGAGTTAGCTTCTATGATTACTTCTCAACCCCATATCAGAAGGGATCTTGAGAAGTTGGAAGTAGAGTTGAGGGTATAGCGGTCAGATGGATTAATTGCGGCGCTAGTGTTCCAGTCAACTCTTATTGATAAAATCAAGTCCTTCCAAAAAGAAGATGTGGAATTGCAAAGAATCAAGGAAACTGTATAGTCTGGGGATCAGAATGGGTTCAGCATAAGGGAGGATGGATCTTTGAGATTTAATGGCAGACTTTGTGTCCCAAATATTGAAGAATTAAAGGCAGAAATTTTAAGGGAGGCTCACTACTCACCTTATACAGTGCACCCTGATGGCACAAAAATGTATAGGGACTTAAGAGAAAACTTCTAGTGGAATGAAGAGGGATATTGCTCAATATATGGCCAAGTGCTTAGTATGTCAACAAGTAAAGGCTGAGCATCAAAGACCAGCTGAACTTCTTCAGTCTCTGGTGATTCCTCAGTGGAAATGGAAGAATATCACTATGGATTTTGTCACAGCTCTACCCAAAACTCCCAGGAGCAATGATGCAGTCTGGGTCATCATAGACAGATTAACAAAGTCAGCCCATTTTCTGCCTTTCAGAGTTGGGGTCTCCAGTGAAAGATTGGCCAACATATACATAGACCAGATTGTGAGACTCCATGGAATTCCTATGTCCATTGTATCAGATCGGGATACTAAGTTTGTGTCTCAATTTTAGAAAAGCCTTCATAAGGCTCTGGAGACTAAATTGAATTTTAGCACAGCTTTCCACCCTCAGACAGATGGACAGTCTGAAAGAACCATCCAAATTTTAGAAGACATGCTACGAGCCTATGTGATGGACTTTGGAGGTGCTTGGGACAGTCACTTGCCCCTGGTAGAATTTGCTTATAATAATAGTTATCAAGCTAGCATTCAGATGGCTCCCTTTGAAACTTTGTATGGTAGAAAGTATAGATCCCCTCTGTGTTGGGATGATATTGGGGAAAGAAAATTTTTGGGCCCTTAGCCGGTACAGCAAACTATGAAAAAAGTGCAGTTAATAAAGGAGCGGCTCCGTACAGCTCAGAGTCGATAAAAGAGCTATGCTGATGTCCGAATGAGGGATTTGGAATTTCAGATTGGAGATCATGTCTTCTTAAAGGTATCACCAACCAAGGATGTGATGAGATTTAGAATCAAAGGCAAATTGAGTCCACGATACATAGGCCCTTTTAAAATCTTAGGCAGAGTTGGAGAAGTGGCCTACAACTTGGCTTTGCCACCAGCACTCTCTGGGGTACATAATGTGTTCCACGTTTCCATGTTAAGAAAGTACATTTCAGACCTCAGCCATGTGATAGAACTTGCACCAATTCAACTTAAGAAAGATTTGACCTATGAAAAACATCATGTGCGCATCGTGGACCATAAGGATCAGGTTTCAAGGCGGCGTAGCATCCCCTATGTCAAGGTACAATGGAGCAACCACTCTGAGCGGGAGGCTACTTGTGAACTTGAGGATGAGATAAAAAAGAAATACCCCTATATGTTTGTAACTTAAGTGTGTGTGAATGTAAAATGAATTAATAATTATTTTTCTTAAATGAATATTGGAACTTATTTTGTATTCTGGATTGTAGTCATATGGTATGACTGGTAAGCAATAATTTCGAGGATGAAATTATTTTAAGGAAGGAAGAATGTAACGCCCATGGATAACGCCTGCGACCATCGCGACGGGCGTTATCACGAACAAATCAAAGGAGGAAGGCATTTATGCAGCCTTTTTTTTCGCTCCCCGTTGAAACCGTTTCCGAGATAACTGTGACGGCTAAAACCTCCTTCTCTTATTCACCTCGTTGAGAAGTCCCAAGGCATTGATCTTAGTCTTCTCTCTTTCTTCATTCATCTAGGTATGATTCTCTTGCTCTCCTTTTGATATATAGAGATCAATGAATCTGGAATTAATAGATATTTTCTCAACCGTGGCCATTTCCTTGAATTTATCTGATTTTTTAAAAAAAAATTTATCTAAAGCATTCCTCGTTCAATCTGTGCATCCCTAGCCAAGTAAATCCCAAAATCTCATACTATTCTATTCTATCCTGGATTCATGATCGGTTTATGATGTGATTACGTGGGATTGTGATGCCATTATTGGGTATTTGTGCCACGGCTCTGTTTCAAGGAGGAACAGAGCCATGGCAACAGCCACGGCTATCCCAAGCAAGGGTCAACCGGACCCTTGCTCGGGCATGGGATCGGGGAAGGACCCTTGGGTGTCGGCCCTTGCCGCGACAAGCCGAGTGGAACGGCTCTCGCGACTAAGCAAAAGATGGCTGGATGAGTCGGCACTGGTTTGGCTGAACCAGGAAACAGGGAGGAGAGATTGATGGGTTGGGCTGGCCTTGGTTCAACCCATCAAACCCGATTGGGCCTAATTTTTGATCTTCAAATTGGGCCGAACCCAATAAAAGAAAATTCTAGTTTTAATCAGCTTGGATCCTAATTTGTCAAAAAAATTTTATTTCTCCATTTGGGCTTCTATATTTGAAGATATTCAAGCCCCAAGTTGGACCTAGGATTAGATTGGGTAGAGTATGGGAGTCATTTTGACACCCTGACTTTGAAGATTTAAAATTTAAAAATATTATGTTGTAGGTACCAGGAGCCTAAATAGTTCATCTGGATTTGTGAAATAACGACAAGAGGTAAGTAAGCCAATTATCAGTAATTTTTAAAATAATTAATTAATATGACATTTGGACAATTATCATATATATATAATTATAACTGATATCTTGAAAATTTGATTTTCAATATCTCTATACTTGCCTTAAACAATTAGCATTGCTATTTAAGTACAGATAGTTTTTGGAAATATATAATGCTTCTGCAGATATAGCATGTATCATATGTGCAAATCATGTTAGCCAAATATTTGATTTGTATTATGCAAGTTATGTTCATTTTTTTTAAAAACATTCTATGAATTGTTTCAAATAACATGTGAAAATCAAATTTTTGAATATGAAAATGTGCCACTTGCAGTCCGCTATGATATGACATGATACAACATGATACGATATAATACGACATGATATGACATGATGATATGAAACTGATACCAGAATCCTTCCTCCATAGGGGACGAATATATGGAGGTAATACCTTATGAGGTGCTTTGTTCAGGCTCAGTCACAAGCATCAATGTGGCCATAGCGTGAGGCAGCAGTGTGTATATAACAAGATAAATTTAAATGATAATGAATTTGGCCATGAGGACTCACAAATTTTGAAATAGAATTTGAAACATAAAATGACAAAAGTTTTCAATACAATCCAATAATAATATTATTATTCATTATCAAGAGAACACGCATATTATTTTTTTTGTAACATGATATGATATGTTATTTTAAAGATAATATGATATAATTATTTAGGCTTGCTTATTGAGTGAGAGCTCATTAAACTCTCAATGTTATTTTTTAGAGCCAAGGGAATGATTTGGACTGGGGTAGATTAAAGCATCCGTCTGCGTAGATAGAATTTATTTTCTAGTTTATTTGAAATTCCAAGGTATATGTTCTACTTTGGATTGTAGTCAGAATGACATCTTATTTAAATAAAATATGTTATCTTACACTCTTCTAATTGTGAATAGCTTTGAATTTTTGGACGTCTTGCATGCCTTGCATGCGGCGGGTTGGCACCCCTAGATCCATCCCTGGGTCTGGAGCGTGACAACTTTAGTAGTATCAGAGCCAATCCGAGTTTGCGAAAGTTGGTGGACATGAGGAAAGAGCTACCCATGGGGCGGTGGTGGAGTCCCGCCATGAGGTGGGCCACCCTTGCAGTACCAACGATCCGACTCAAGGTAGATTCTGGCTAGGTTGTGGCGTGCGACGTCCTCGTCGCACGTGCGACAAGGACATCGCATTATAAGGTGGGAAGATTGTGATACTCCAAGTTTAGTCCCACATTGGATGGGAGAGAAATGTGCTATGTGCTTATAACCCAAGTCCACTTGCTATCTATTAACTTCCACTTGAGTTTTTGGGCCATGTGGTTTCGGTCCGCTAACAAAGTTAATAGGCTAGCGGGTGGGCTTGGGGCGTTACAAATAGTATCAAAGCCGATCCGAGTGTGTGAAAGTTGGTGGGCATGAGGAAAGGGCTACCTATGGGGCGGTGGTAAAGTCACGCCATGAGGTGAAGCCATCCTTGCAGCACCAACAACCTGACTCGGAAAGATTCTGGTTAGGTTGTAGCGTGCGACGAGGACGTTGCATTATAAGGTGGGGAGATTATAATACCCCAAATTTAGTTCCATATTGGATGGGAGAGAAATGTGCAATGTGCTTATAACTCAAGTCCACTTGTTACCCGTTAACTTCCACTCGAGTTGGGCCACGTAGTTTTGGTCCGCTAACGGAGTTTATTGGGCTAGCAGGTGGGCTTGGGGTGTTACAGATAAAGTATAGATTAACCCTTCGTAACCCTAGAAGAAAAATATGTTAAGACAAGCTTGGGGCGTTACAGATAAAGTATAGATTAACCCTTCGTAACCCTAGAAGAAAAATATGTTAAGACAAGCTTGGGGCGTTACAGATAAAGTATAGATTAACCCTTCGTAACCCTAGAAGAAAAATATGTTAAGACATTGCCATCAAGTATCACTTTTATTAGAAATGCGATGAAGAAGAAGAAGATTTAAATCAAATATTGCAGCTCCAAACTGCAGATATTTTTATCAAAATACTTCGAAGAGACAATATCCTATACTTCAAAAAATTGTTAAATATTACAATAAGAAATTAAGGAAGAGTGTTAAAACTTAATTTCTTATTGATATTGTTATTATGGGATTAGTATGTTTTTAGTAAATCTGATAGTTTTCAGAGTCAAATTAAGTGTGGTTAGTTGTATGTGATTAAAGAAGTATTTTGAGACTTTAAGTTAAAGTTAATTTATGTATTGAAAGTGTGAAATGTATGAATATATAAGTATAACTTTGAATGAAAAGAAATTAGAGTTGCTGAACTTAGAATTTTCATCTTCTGCCTCCCCTTCAAAAGTTCAGCCTGAAACTACAGCCAACACCTTCGGCACCTTCAACAGCGTGACCAAGTCTGAGCACCAGACTGCATGGCCCTGGGGACAACTCCCGGAGTCGGGGTTGATCTCCATGGGCACATTGAAACCAACGACGATGGATAAGTCGACAAAATCCATGTTTTGAAAGGATGCATACTAGGCGAGCGTGTTGGGAGGAGAGCCGTAGGCTTGGCAAGCGAGGAGGCTGCTGCAGTCACCGATCTGGCGGTGGCAGTGGCCGCTGCTGCCGAAGGAGCAGTTGGTGCGGGGCCAGATGTGGGCACATGCTTATAAGAGTTCATCATTTGTATGACTCAGGACCGAACCGAAGTATTGCGAGACCCAGCCTCCTGCGATTGAGTTAAGATCCTCTCTGATTCGTACATGAACCGGAAGGCTGATTGTTCAATCGTAGCCTTTAATGATTGTGGTGATGATCATAATTGGATGCCTTTCATGCAGTACATAAGACAGCGGCCTGCATATACTAAAATGTGCGGTCATAAGATGATCAGATGAAATGTGCGGTCATGAGATGATCAGATGAAATGTACGGTCATGAAATCATATAAGCCACATCAACAATCCCTAAAAGGATGAAGATAACTACGAAGAAGTCGATGTTTCTGACCAATTTTGCTACTCCTTCTAACCTTGGCAGGTTATACTAAAATGGGGGAGTGTGCAATTTTGGGGAGTCCGCGGCTGTTCGTCCTCTAGTGGTAGCAGATTACCAGGATATTGCAAATCAGCTCCAAAATGTTCCAAAAGTAGTCGTGAACAAGTTGTTCAAAGAGGATGATTAAGCTCATGAAAACTGGTATTTTTTGACCAAACATCACCCCAAAAGTAAAAGCTGGGAGTGTCCTAAAAATTGCATGGGAACTGAACTGGTGAATTTTTCCCAAGCCATGAAAAGCCTCTCCGCCACCCAAGACATCCACACTCCATAGAAATTGTCAAATATTCCAAATTAACCATGCAGTACACGTGGTTCATTAAACAGGACAGCAATTGATGGGTGACCTTAATGGCTTCTATCATCATTGTTGAGAACAGATTTATTTAATAGATATGCTTCCCATTTCATGTTATGCGGTTCTCTTGTTTCAAATTCTTTTGTATGTTGCTAAAATTAGAAAATATAGAACAAAAGTAAGATGTAGCAGACAAACATCTCACCTATTTTCGTGCAAAATTGCATGACCTCATGTGTAAACATGCAACAAATTAAGTGCCATGGGCATCACACGAACTGTCTAGAAGGAAAGCAACGGTGTACTTTATGTGATGCACCTCTTGCATTATTCCATTATTTCAATATCAGAAGCCTCTTAAATGGCTCCTGAGCCTGGTTACTTTTACCTATTACAAAATAGTATATTATATTTACCAGGAGTCCATACTTTTGAGACCAAGCTTCATGGACGAAAGCAGGACCTCAAGGGCAGAAGGTAACCTTATAGTTGGTCCCACCGGGGCAAGTGAAGGTGCTGGTGGGATCATCTTTAGGGTAACTATAGGCCTTCGGGCATAGGCCCTTGAAGAACTTGGAATAGGTGGTTGGCTCACAGTCGGAACCCTCAGGGCAGCAGTACTGTTCGGTCTTGAAGATGGTGCATGGGTCATCGCAGCCGCCGGGCACTTTGAGCTCGCTGGGGCACTGCCCGACGACGTCGGCAGTGCACTGGATATCTCGGCTGCAGCTCGCCGAGATGGAACGGAAGTCCATGGGCACGTTGAAGCCCTGGACGAGGGAGATGTCGATGAAGTCGAGGTTGGTGTAGTAACCGGGGGAGTTCTGGTTGAGGGCGAATTCGGCGAGGGTGTTGGGTGGGGCGCCATAGGCCGTGCAGGCAAGTTTACCACCACAGTCACCGGTCTGGCAGTGCCCATTGCCGTTGCCGTCGAATGAACAGCCGGTACGGGCCCAGACGCGGCCAAGGGTGGTGCCGGGTTTGACGTTGATGTACCAGGACTGACCTTGGTTGAGCTGTTGGCCACCGCCAGGGACGGCGGCGGCCCAGACGGTATAGGGGCAGTTGTTGACGATGTTGAAGGTGGCGACTTGGGAGAGGGTGAAGAGAGGGAAGGGGAAGAGGAGGAGAGAAAACGAGGCTGCGGAGGACATTTCGGGATGACGACTAGAGCTGCGAGAGATCTATGGGGTGCGTTGTGCTGCCTTCAGGAGAGGGGAGGGGTATTTATAGGAGGAAGGGGAGATTCGTATGGGGGGAGGGGTATATTTCTTTCACCTAAACCTTGCATCTCTAGCGTACATGATGCCCAAATATCTAATTTAAATGTCTTATTATTTTACTTAAAAAATAAGAAGCAATTTTAACTCGTCCAAACCTGTCCTCCATCCAGAATATCTCGCTCATAGTCAGCGTATTGAGAAGTCTCCATTCATTAGAAAATGATATCACAATGAGAATATTACAAGGTACATTTAGTCAATATTACAATTATTAAGAGGCAACGGTGTACAATATTTTACTTTGTCATGGGAAAGACCATCCCCTGTTCACATTTCTTACTCAAGATAAGCTTGAGAAAATTGTAACATCGTGTCTTTTTTTTTTTTTTCAAATTTGAGTTCTTGAACTGCTAATTGCACGGACCTATCATTAGGCCGTGCATCCCTTGCGTTATGGGTTGGCATCCTTTGTATTTGTGCCGAGTGTCTAGATTGCTGGTCAATTCTTCTAATCCATACGTACAACGGAATTTAGCAACAATGCTTCATTTATGAACGTAATATTTTCTTTTTAATCCCCATTGCCCTGTGGTTATCCTTTTTTATGATAAACAAAATTGATACGAATGGCTTTGTAAGCCCGCTCGGTTGAAGAGTAGGTACAGTGCGGAAAAGCCTCGTACGTCCTTCCCGATTTTCACGTTGATACTGTCGAAGAAGTCTCGATGCTGAGAACGGATCCACAGCTGGGTTGGAGACTAAAATATCGTCATGTGTCACCTTTGACAAAGTCTAGTCATGCATTAGTCGCTGGGACAACCACGACAACCCTTCCAATCCGCCGGTGGATTGGGATGCACTTCTTCATCAAGGCCAAGGGAAGGGCTTCTCACGTTCCGCAACCGAAGCGGATATCAGACAACCTAAATTTTTTTAAGAAAGGGCAAGTGTACCTCCATTTAAAATCGACTTACGTTGATTTACTGGATGCGTCCTAGATAATTGAACAGCGAAAAAAAAATCAGACACATACCTTCCACCAAATTTCAAGATCCAAGTTACCGTATTTCTATCAAGTATTAAAAAAAAAAAAAAACGTCAAGTCGAAGTTTGTCAGAGACAAATGCCACCGTGTCACTTGAGCATGGGCCGTGCCACTTGAGTGCGGGCCTTGCCGCTTGAGAATGGACCAGGTGTTCAACTCCAATTGGAGCCAACCATCAACATTAACATCAATATTTGAAGGATGGAATGGATAAAGTATGGATTAACCCTTCGTAACCCCAGGAGAAAAATATCTTAAGACATTGCAATTCTATAAAAAGTTAGTGGACTAGCAAAATAAAAAAGAAAAATACATGCATATTTTTATAAAATTTTAACAATATATTTATATCTTTATAAATTAGTTTTTATTGCATGTCTACCTTGGCGGTAAGTTTGTTGACTATATTAGTTTGACTAGCATTTAATTTAAAAAGCTTTCATATGTATAGTATTATAAATAAACAACATTACAAATATATTCTATTAAATTTACTATTTATATGGATACCCTCCTACCCTTGTTTAGTTAAAGATAATATTTTAATCATTTTAATTTTAAGCAACACATCTCTTCACAACATTAAAGGTATCTCAAGATGGTATTAATCGAAAGACGATATAATAACGTGGTGAAGACGTGAACAAATATCAAGAAATAAAATAACAGCTTTTTCACATAGGCACCCTCCAAAGTTTCCATTATATATGTATGGCCTATTATTTTTTATTTTTAAATAATTTTCTTTTGTTACGTCAATTCTCTTGCCGCTAATAACTAATTGTCTGTTAATGCTAGCTAGTTCTAAGCAAAATAACAAAAATCCTATTGAGCATTAATGGGCTTCCAATAATTTTGATTATCATTAAAAGTTAACTTTAATTAAGATTAACTGACAGCAATCATAATCTAGGTTGAGAGATACTAATGGTGGTAAATGATAAGGATATCTGCTAACAAAAAGTTATGAATGTGAAAGGCCATTTAAGTAACATGAAAAACTATAATAATGTAAAACCAAAAGTTTTAAGTATATGTTCAATAAGAAACATAGCAAGTATTTCTCCTCATATCATGATGAGAACTTAATCATAAAATAGAGGAGTTTGTCGAAAGTTTAGAAGATGGCCCTTTATACAAGGAAAACTTTATTGGCTATTAAATTTTTCTACCAACATACACACATGAGAGATTTTCTCAATGCATTTCTCTGAGAAGGTCTTCATGTCTCATATATAAATAAAAATCTATCACTTCTTGGTAATTCAATTAAATAAAAAAGCTCATTGGAATATATTATGTATGTAAGGAAATGGTTAGGTTATTTTTAAAGAAACTTAATATAGTTTTTGTTTGAATGTTATTTAGTTTTTAGCCTAAACAAAATTAGTACTTTATATTTAATCTTTGTGCATAACTAGGCTTGTGTTTTACACATAGCAAGATTTGGTTTTGTGCATAATTATTGTTATTCCATATAGAATATAACAAACATAAAATTGTAATCAATCCAAAGAGTGGACCTTAATAATCCTTTGTTCTTATATGTGGAGTTAGCTAAGACAAAGTGCATGTGGCCTTTAGTGAGGGGCCAAGTAGGAAAGGAAGTGGCATTATCATTGGAGAGCCTTGGCAAGGTAGGACTCTCTCTTTTGTGCATCATTCATGTTGTTCTCATCTAGTCAACTATAAACTATGGATTGGTTTTTATATTGTTTTCTTTTAATTTTTAAGAAAGCTATAGAAAGGAGATGTAGATTAGACTACTATCCAAGATATTTTTAAACTAATGATGAGCAAATGACACTCATGCAGATGATTTATTAAAACATAATTGCTTAAGACAAACTAGATAATTGTGTTCCCTCTTATCATTACTTTTTTTAATCTTTATATTGCTTGGTTATACATAAGGGAGTAAAAATATAGAATATATTATGTTGTCATTTAGAATTAGGTTGGTCCATATAGCTCATGTCATGTGGTTAAGCTAAAATCTCTTCTTTCCTCTGTTCAATTTAAAACATTTTCCGTTGTTATAGAAGAGGAGTGAATAACAAGAAATAATTAAGGAAAGTCTGAGAAAGAAGGCAACACAACTTCTAGGATTCCCTTGGAGCATTTGCAAAGCTTATTTAATAGGAAGTATCCTTGAGAGCTTCTCTTATATCCTTTTGTTCCTACAATTTGAGTCATAAGAAGTTTTGTTTAAGCCAAAAGAAAATTATTTATATTCTCTTGCTCCGCATTGAGGTGAAATATCTTCTTATATTTCCTAGTATCTTTTTCCATAAACAAATTTTGCATAATTCTTCATGCATATATGCCCTGGATTGGCCAAGCCTTGCAAACCTTTAGTGATTATTTATAGTTTGTGTTTTTTATTGGGACAAAATCACCAAGATCCTCTATGTTTTTAACTTAAATTGAACATCACCCCTGCATTTTTTTAATCACTTACTTCATTCGAATTCATCAAAATAGATAATAGATCAATTCTATTAGAATATAATACTAATGATCAAACAGGCATTAGACCACGTTAGGTCACATGAGAACTTATTACTTTTCGAATATTACTTCTCCAAAATTATCTGAAATTTAATTCATAATTAACCAGTATGTAAAGAACTTGTCCAAAATATCCAAATAACCATCTATAAATATATGTGCTACAGTCATTATAAAACCCAACTTATCTAAAATACATCTAAATTAGTAACTACATAAAACTGAAAAGAGGATTTTTCCTTGCAAAGTTTCTTTTATTGAATTAATAATAGCATAGAAAAGTCTTTGTGCTGCTGTTTATAAATTTTAGGCAATTCAAATTTGGTTGGAATAAGATTCTATTACCATAATATCTTAGATCAATAATTTGAACCATCTTACTAGCTCTGGTCCCCTCTTAAGAGATATTTTGCAAATTTGTAGGACATTGTAGGCTTTCAAAATGGGTTCAATTTAGATCTTTTATAGGAAAGAACACTAGAAGCTCTTTCACACAAACAACCCTTCTATCATCTAACTTTTACTTTAAGACCAAAAAAACTAATGAAAAAAGACATTCGTTTAACAAACATCAGACGGATCAGAAATATTTATTTTAAAGGATTTCAATACCTTTTGTGTTCGTCCAAATCGTAGAAATAATAAAATATGAGCCTTATCCCTATTCGTTTGCAAAAATAATAGAATATGAGCCATATTCTAATTCTTTTATAAAGATAATAGGATATGAGTCATATCTTTATTTTTTTATAGAAATAATAGGATATAAACTATAACTCTATTCTTTTGTGAGTGAACCGTCGTTTTTCTTATTTTCTTTCAGATCTGCCTCACATCCATCAAATGAATGTCTTTTCGCATCAACCCATTGAAATCTTAAAGCAAAAGTTAGATCTAGTATTCTTTCATATGAAAGATCTAACCCAGATCCCTTTCGAAACTACCAATGTTTTTTATGAGGTTAACTAGATAGCTGATTGATTAGCGTCAAAATCTCATTATCAAGAAGTTTCCTTTGAATGAAGAATGGAGTTGCCAGCCCTAATCAACTATATGTTGCCAGTTGATGCTTATGATATTAATTACTTGCGGCACTAGAATTTTGACACATTAATTTTTAGTTACTTAATGCAGGTTACTCCTTGATTTGTAACCAATCAGGCTTTATTGATCATTATGATGAGACTCAAAATAATGTTATGGAGCAGTTTATAACATGTTAGGAAATATTGTAGTCATGGGATATTTGGACATTCGATCTCTATTCCGAATAAGTATCCTGTTAGCCGAAGAACTCTATCAATCTAATAATAATTCATCGAAATATGGTCGAAACGCATACTTTTCTGGTTTTGAATGGACACGTATTGACAGTTGAACTTTTTTATCCTTTCCCTTGTCCGGGACCTCCTATGGCGGGAAAAAAAAAAAAAAAAAAAACTCGGAAGACTGAAAAGAATTGCAAGTTTATAAAGCATTTTCTTTTATATATATATAAAAAAGAGAGTAATAACGATGTTCCTCATGTGTTGCACCGCGTGGGTTATTCAATTATTTCAACCTCACACGCCTACGAAATGGCTCGTGAGTGTGGTTACGCTATCCCTTACTGCTAAATATACAGCTTTATTCAGAGGAGTCTATCCTTGAAAGCTCATCCGCGCCCTCAAGGGCAGAAGGTAACCTTATAGTTGGTCCCTCCAGGGCAAGTGAAGATGCTGGTCGCATCATCCTTGGGGTAGCTATAGGCATCCGGACATTTGCCCTTGAAGTATCTAGAGTAGTCGGTCGGCCCGCAGCTCCCGGAGTTGCAGCAGTATTGGTCGGTCTTGAACACTGTGCATGGGTTATTGCAACCCCCGGGGGCCTTGAGCACGTTGGGGCACTGTCCGATGATGTCGGCTGAGCATCGGATCCCTCTCTTGCAGCTCCCTGAGGTCGGGCTGAAGTCCATGGGTACGTTGAAGCCATCGACGAGAGAGATGTCGATGAAGTCGAGGTTGGTGTAGTAACCGGGGGAGTTCTGGTTGAGGGCGAACTCGGCAAGGGTGTTGGGTGGGATGCCGTAGGCCGTGCAGGCGAGTTTACCACCGCAGTCGCCGGTCTGGCAGTGCCCGCTTCCACTGCCATCGAAGGAGCAGCCCGTCCGGGCCCAGATGCGGCCTCTGGTGGTGCCCGGATTTACGTTGATAGTCCAGGACTGGCCGCGGTCGAGCCGGCGGGCGCCGCCGGGGACAGCAGCGGCCCAGACGGTGTAGGCGCAGTTGTTGACGATGTTGAAGGTGGCGGCGTGGGAGAGGGTAAAGAGGAGGAAGGGAAAGAAGAGGAGAGAAAATGACGCCGGCGATGCCATCTTAGGAAGGAGCGACGAAGAGCTGGTTGAGATTCAGGTAGGGTGGGTTGGGGTGGTCTCTTGGCGGTAAACGGGGGTTATTTATAGGCAAAGGGAATGGATAGATATTGACGCGGGATTGTGCCACTGCAGTCTTCAAGATTGGATAAGCATGAATTGGACTAGTTCACATACCAACCGTGCATTAGCCTACAGCCACCGAGCACTTTCCTCCTTTGAAAAAAAGTTCCAAAGCACTTTCCAGTGCATAGAAAATAATTATCAGAATATTTAACATTGTAAGCCTGCGATGCTGCCTCAATATTATGCATAACATTATACTTCAGATGCCAACTTGATATTGTTATACATAACATAATAAATTTTGTGAAAATCAATGTTTGTCAAACTTTTTCAGAACCTGTTTGTCAGAAACCCCCTGCCATACGCTGAGATCAACTGAGAAAAGAGAGCCGGAGAACAAAGAGGCGGTGCTCGAGATAACCAGAGGGAGTTGTCGTGAGATCACGGGACTCGATCTCGACAGGACAAAAAAAATACTTCTCGAGCTTCGTTTCTAACTCCGGGATCTGCAATAACCCTCTTCGGCTCCACTGGACACCGTCTCTTATTTTCCTAATTCTCCTTCCCAGTCGATCCTCCAAGGTCGGATTGGAAGTTCCTAAATGTGCCTTAGTTATTTATTTTCTCATGCATGATTCCTCGAATAGTAATTCAAAATTGATAATTTTCAATGTAGAACAAGGGAAAAATCGATACACATTATCTAGTTCTATATCTTTAGTGGAAATTATGCATAAACTCAAATGTTGATGAAGATGAATTTTTTTAATACTAGATAAAGATGAAATTTTAAGTTGAAGATAGATGTTTTATTAGAATTAGAAGCAATTTTAGCTTGTTGAAGAACAGCTCCTTTTAGGTGAGCAAGATAACCTTTAAAAGGGTCTCATCTAATTTATGAACAGGATATATCTCACTCATAGACCCTACCAATATCATTCTTTTTTCAAGATCTTTTTTTTTTTTTTTTTTTTTTTTTTTTTGTCATTGGAAGGTTAGATTAACCACCTAATTAATTTATCAAGGAAAATGGCTATGGTACCTAACCGAGAAGCAAAAGCCTCCCAAGGAGTAGGCTATCAAAGATTGCTGATATCCCTTCGGATTTAGAATATATAATTAAATAACTGTTTCTGCTTGCAAAGAGTTGATCGTTTGTCAAATTATTGAAGTAGTCTGAGGAATTCAGAACTCAGTTATAATATTCTCCAAAGGTATATATTGGAAAAGTCTCAAATAACTGAATAATCCTGAAAAATACTGTGTTGCGAATATAATAAACTTGTGTGAAATGCCATCTTAGGCTTTGTTTACATTTGTATCTCAAGATGAGCTCAAGAAACGTCAATGGGAGGTATCCAGTTCAAACCAAGGTGATAGCTCACTATATTATTGTAAAAAAAAAAAAAAACAGAGCTCGAGACACTTATGATGCCTTAGTTATATGCAAATTTATTTTGAGTTTACAAACTGGATCATGTCATATACTGATCTATTTTAAGTCATAGTAAATAATAAGAAGTTAAAGAATTCATGTCCCATCCATCTCCTGCGTGAGAACTCAGCATCCTCCGATACTTGTCAAATCTCTAGATTGCTGATGCTAATTTGTTAGCGTTTTCCACGTTCCAAGCTTGACAATGTGTCCTCGAATGAAGGTCAAAGTCGGCCTGCTAAGAAAAAGCTAGTAACGCCAAACGCAACGCGGTGGAAAGTTTCTACAAAAATCTATGCGCGATTACCCACCCACCAACGACGGTCCGGAACATCCATGGAATAATTGAAGTATGCGCTATTTTCTTGGTGCAGACCACGGGTCCCTTGCGTTGTTGGACATTAAATTGCTTGCATTGTTGAGAAGTTTCCCTTGCGTTATTTTCCAAAACGCCTACCGAGGCGTTCCGATATCATGGAAATATGTAGTGCACAAAGAGAAAAGATACGGTCAAGTCTGACGGCATTTAGCTCTAGTCAACTCGGTGCAAGGCTATAAACGATGTCATCTGGAAAATGTCAAAGTCATCCACTATTTGTTAGGATAATCTTGACTACAATTCTTATCTGCTGGACGATTCGGACGGAACCAGGAGGAGCACATGGAAAAGTTTGCCAGCTGTTGAGTCCTCCGCAAACTAAGTGGATTTTAATAGCCTTGAAAGAGACCCGCGCAAGAATTCATTTCCATTGAAAATCAATCTATTTACGATCAGCTTAAGTTAATTCCCGATCAAGCTCGATTCAAATTTAATTGAAACAAGCTTTAAATAGAGTTTATAGGCTTGAAATTAATTTCAAATCTTAATATTAGCTGATATATTAATTTCATAAATTCTGTGCAAATAAATGAAATAAGTACTTGTTGATACATCAACCAAATTTGTTTGATAAATGATAAATAATTGATATGCACTATCAAGGTGCTAAGAAGGTGAGAACAATTCCTCATTCACTGGTTGACTTCGTTATAATAGGATAATCTTATTGTCATCAAGCCAAATTGGATGCTTTGCCAACCTTCGCATCAATCAAGCTGAGCTTGATAGAACACCAAAATATTAAATAATATAACATATTACAAATATGATAATATGTATTTTATATACTACCATACAAGATTTGATAATATGTATATCATAAAAAGTATATTTTCCCAAATTAGAACCAAATAGAATTACTTAATATCAAAACCAACCCAACCTGACCTGGTTAAGATTTGGTTGATTTGGGTTCATTTTTGGGTTACCCAAAAATTAAAAAAGTAAATAAATAATTATTTTTTCAAAAGATTAGTCGTTAATTAATGGAAATGCAAAAGGCAATATATAATGTATTTCAAGACATCACAAGATCAAAAATATTTTTAAATCTATAACATAATATGTTATATATTCCCATCACAATAAACCAATAGTTAATAAAATCAAGAATGAAAATTAAAAAAATAATCATATATTAATTGATTAATATATTATTATAAATCAACTTTCACAGGTCTATATACATTTTACCAAGCAGTGATTTTCTCGAGGCATAGTTTTGAGATGGCCTTCGCCTCTCGTAAGCAAGTCTATCTCTCCTTGGTGGACGACTTGAGCGAGGACAGTAAAAGAATTTTTGTGGACAAGGACACTTCAATGTAGTCTGTATAGGAGAGCTTAAGTACACGTGGTTTTCTTTTTCAGACTGGTTTTTTTTTTTTTGTTTAGGCTTGAACCTGCACACTATTAGCATTTTGATCTCTATATACAGTAGATTTGTGTCGCACACATTAAGGCTTTTCATTCAATTATCTTTATTTTATACACATCTAATACACTTTCAAATAGGCGTTTCAAATAGGTCGGGCAGTGAATATGAAATAACAATCGATCTAGGATTTGGGCCTTAATTTCACCTTGATTTCTAGTGTTGGATAGGATGAACAGGGTAGGGCCGTTGGAGAGGGCTAAGTGGGAAGCAAGATTGCACTTTCATTTGAGTCTTGGCAAGATGGGATTCTCACCTTGTCCCTCCAAGATTCGTGATTAGTATGTAGGTTATTCTTAATCTATTTCAACATGAAAAATCTAGTCAACTGGTAATTATTAAAGCTAGTCTACCAATATGGATGAAAATGAATTTATTTCTTTATTTGTTTTAGATTTTAATTAAGAAAGCCACCTAAAGAAGATGTGGCTGGAAACGAATCAACTTTCAATTCATGCCTTTGATTTTGTTCGGTCTTCTCTGCACAATGGGCTGCATATTATCCTTTTCCACTATTAGAAATAAAAAAAAAAATACTACTAAAAAATAGAGGAATATGAGTCTGAAATGACCTTACCTTTTTTGTACATTTATTCAACTAATTTTTCCCAACTACATATAGGCATTATATAGGCATTACAATATTAACTACAACGAAGTGGGAAACCTATAACAAGAACATGGGAACATAGGAACATAGAGTTTGTTCAGCAGAAAACAAGGAGAAAAAAGACATCAGGACTTGACTTGATGAACACAACAGAACATGAGTTGGTGTGTTCATATAATTTGCATCACATTCTTCCTTGCAAAATCACAAATACCAAGAAATTTTTCGAGATACGACCATTTTGAGAGGGGAGTGCCATCATCAGAACCTTAGCAAGTTGATTATTTGTTAGATAATCTTTCATCTCAATTAGTCCTTCAGATATTATATCTCATAAAAAATGATGGCGATGTCTATATGCTTTACTCGCCCATGATGATAAGGATTTTGCACCATTAAGATAGCTCCTATGTGTTCATAAAAGATCTTCATAGCATTTAGCTAAGGCTGATAAAGATATTTTAGTATGTATCATATTCAAAATACTTAACAAGCTAAAGAAGTAGCTACAATATGTTTAGCCTCCAATAATGACAATGCAATAGTTGCTTGCTTCTTTGATGTCCAAATAATTGCTCTAGATCCAAGAGTAAAAAGAAATTCTATGGTGCTCTTTCTATCATCCAAAGAACCTACTAAAAACCAAACAATTTTAAGTTAGAAGCATGAGAATACTGATCACCATAGTTACTTATTCCTCGAACATAGTGTAGAATCCTTTTTGCTCTACCAAGATATTGCTTGGTAGGCTTATGCATGAACCTTGACTCCATGTTAACAACAAACACGATATTAGGCTAAGTATGTGTTAAATATATTAGTCCTTTAATTAGACATCGAAAAAACCTTGCATATGCTAAACCTGTGCTATCTTCAAGTGTTAACTTCTCATTTGTATACATAGGTGTCTTGACTTTTTTACAGTTAGTCATTCTAAATTTTTCTAGAAAATCAAGAATAAGCTTCTCTTCTGAAATGGAAATCCCTTCTGCTGCTTTTTTGGCTTCCAAACTAAGAAAATAATGGAGAACTTTCAATTCTGACATCTCAAATTCAAACAACATTTTCTCTTTTGATTCATTAATAAAAGATGAAGGAGAGTCAGTATATATGATATCATTGATATATAAACATACAATAAGCATTTGACCCTTACTGTCTATCTTGACATATAATATGGGCTTACTTGGACTTCTTTGAAACCCATTTGCATAAAAATAAAAGTCAATTCTGCTATATTTAGCTCTTGGAGCTTGTTTCAAATCATAGAGAGCTTTCTTGAGCTTATAAACCTTCTTTCTTTTACCTCAATCATAAATTCCTATAGTTACTCAACATACATATCTTCAAACAAATCTCCATTCAAAACAACAGGCTTAACATTAAACTGATGTACTATAAATTATAATGTGCATCAATAGATAAAACAATTTGAATATTTTCTATTCTATGATATATCTCTATGAGTTCTTTTTCTTTAGTGTTTTTCCTTTAGTTATTTCTTTGTTAATTTTTTTCTTGTTGTGCGCCGGTCTTTGTAATAAGTAGAATCAAAGCGTGCTCTTGTTTCAATACTTTTCTATAGGAAAAGATGCTCGTTGATGCTTTTCATAGGTGTACCCTTTATAAACTTCATCCGCATGTTTAAATAAAGGCAATCTTATTATCATTTCCTTCTTATGGAGCAACTTCAGTCCATGAAAGTTTAAATGCTCATACTGTTTATGCCATAACCATGAATTAGCTTTCACTTTAGTTACAAAAGATAATCAATTCTAGAAATTTTAGGAGGAAAAATCTTATTTGCAGTCATACAAACTTTAATGAGAGGCACATTAAGATTTGCATTGCTAATAATACATTTATCATTATGAAATAAGACTGAATACTCCTTTTTAACCAACTACCCAATACTAAACATATTATGTTTTAAACCTATAGGAATATATAAGACATCATGAATGAACTTCTCTTCTTGATTTAGTTTTGATCATAATCATACCTTTACCTTTAACTTGAACTTATTTATTGTTGCCAAGACAAACCTATACTTTATAGAATAATCAATATTTTGAAAAATTTTCTTCGTACCTATCATATAATTGTTGTAGCCACTATCTAAAAACCAAATATCAGTATTGCTTTCTTCTCCATTCAAATAAACAAAAAATAAATTGCTTTCTTCTTTCTTCTCCTCAACAAAATTTTCCTTATACTTAGCTTTGTCCCAACAAAATTTTTCTATATGCCCATATTTTTTTACAAAATTAGCATTGTATATTAGCATAATGATTATGTCCTTGCTTATTATCGAAGCCATCTTGATTTGCATCAAATCTTCATCGATTGCAGCCTTGGCACCTTTCATGACTTTGACCATTATATCCACCTTTACCATGGCTTTTGCTAGTGGATTTACTTCCATACTCAGTTTTATCTAAGACCTCAAACTTTGCTTAAAAAGCTTGTTCAGTGACTTTTTCTATATTCTATTAGGTCTTTGTTCATATGCTTGCATGGAACCTATTAATTCATTGAGAGCATATCTATTCAAATTTTTAGACTCTTCTATGGCTATAACAACATGATCAAACTTAGATGGTAAATTCCTCAAAACCTTCTCAATAACCCTTTGATTAGATAAATCTTCTTCTAGAGCTCGAATTTGATTGACAATAACTATAAATCTTCTCTATAACAACATGATCAAATGCTAGAGAAAAGCTTTTGTACAGATTCAAAATTCTTCATCAAAAGAGTTTTAAAATCATGACAAAGACTTTAAAGTTTTACTATAATCACCTTATCCAATCCTCCGTATTCATTCTTCGAAATGATCCATTCTTCTTTGGATTTGGTAGCTGCTACTATCTTAGAAAATGTGGACTCATGAACCATTTATTGCAGCATAAACAATTCCTTTAAATCTTTCTTCTAGGTTTCCTTTAATTTATTTCTTTGTTGAACTGAAAGACTAGCACCTTCATCAACTGATTCAACACGACCATTCTCTGTAAGATTCCATAAGTCTTTAGATAGGAAAAAAGTCTCCATCTTAATCTTTCAAAACTCATAGCATTCACCATTTAAGATGGAAATTAAAGATTGAGAAAGGTTCAGACCATTATCATTAACTACTATCATATTTAATTTTTTTGAGAAATTTTATCAAATAGTTGTTGGGCACAATTGTACTTGCAAAGAATCTCAAGTTGCAACTCAACCAATCTTCTACAATTATCGAGCAACTTCAGCCAAGCTCCTTTCTTCAGCCATGAACAGAACCTAGCTCTGATATCAAGAGATTGTTGGCTCCTCTTTGCACGATAGGCTATACACTATCATTTTCACTGCAAGAAACAAAGAAGAATATTACTAAAAAAATATAGAAATATGAAGCTGAAATGAACTAAACTTTTCTATACATTTACTCAACTATTTGCTACCTGCTGTATATAGGCATTACAACATTAACTATAGAGGGGCAAAGTGAGAAACCCATGACACCAACATGAAAATATGGGAACATGAAATTTGTTTAGCAGAAAACAAGGATAGAAAAAAAAAACCATGTTCCCATATTTTCATGTTGGTGTCTTCATATATTTTGACTTGGGTAACATAGGAGAACATGGGTAGGTGTCTTCATATATTTTGGATCACGTTTGACAGATTTGAGCACAAATTGGATTTAGAGATTATATGTCAAACCATCTAGATCTGATCCTCCTATCGAACTGGCTGCTACCTTAAAACATCCTCACTGTACAAGCTAACGTTAAACATCCTCACAAACTAATGTTGGACAAGGGTCATGCCTATTCAGAAGAAATAAAGCTTTAGAGCGTTCAAATTTCAAAAGGTCCACAAAGAACATATAGACCGTTAAGAAAGCATTTATGTACTATTTTATTATTCCGTTTAATGTATATCATGGGGCCTGCTCATTAATCGAGCTACAACGGCCTTATTCCTAATTTATTATCCTCTAAGTGTCTATAAACTTCAAGGGCAGAAGATAACTGTGTAATTGGTTCCGGAGGGACAGGTGAGGGTGCTGGATAGATCGTCGTTGGGGCCGCTACTTAAAGAAATTGGAGTACTTGTTCGGCGGGCACCTGCCATCGTTGCAGCAGTATTCGTTGGTCTTGAACACGTTGCATGGGCTGTTGCAATCCCCTGGCACCTTCAACTCCTCCGGGCACAGCCTGACCAAGTCGGCTGAGCACCGGGCTACCCGGCCCTGGGGACAACTCCCTGAGTTGGGGCTGATCTCCATGGGCACATTGAACCCATAGACGATGGATAAGTCGAAAAAATCCATGTTTTGGAAGGATGCATGCTAGGCGAGCGTATTGGGAAGGGAGCTGTAGGCCTGGCAAGCGAGGAGGCCGCCGCAGTTACCGATCTGGCGGTGGCCGTGGCCGCTGCTGTCGAAGAAGCAGTTGGTGCGGGGCCAGACGCGGGCACTGGTGGTGCGAGGGTTAATGGTGAGGGTCCATGTCTGGTTCTTGTCGAGTTGGCGGCCGCCACCGGGGATGGCGGCAGCCCAGACGGTGTAGGAGCACCGGTTCACGATGTCAAAGCTGGCGGCGTGGGAGAGGGTGAGGAGGAGGAAGGGGGAGAGGAGGAAAGAAAGGAAGGTTGATGAGCTGTAAACCCCCCCGACATGCAAATTTTTTTAACAATATACGCGGCGTGGGTGCGTGACACGCGGCGCGCTGCATGCGCGCAAGCGCGCGCACATGGGGCGCAGGGGAGGGCTCAGCCCTCCCCTCGCTAAAAGAGAAATGACAGGGGAGAGGACTGAAGCCCCCCCTGTCTTCTTCTTCCCTCCTCCTCTTCGCGAGCTCCCGTCACCGTGCCGCCCTCCGCTCGTCCCTGATACCTCGCCGCCGTCCGGTAAGCCCCCCCTCTTCACCGGTGAGGAGTGGGAGAGAGAGAGCGTGGAGGGAGAGAGAGAGGGCCGCAGGAGGGCCCTTCCTTGATGCGGGAGCCAAACGGGCTTCCGCGCTTGGTTCGGGCCCCGCGGCGTGCCCGCCGGCTCGCCGGTCCCGGTCCTCGGGCGGCAGCCCCCACCGGCGCGGGGCGGCGTCCGGTGGGGTCCGGCCGGCCGGAGGAGGCCGGCCGTGCCGCCGGCAAGGGAAGAGGGGGGAGGGCCGTGGAACGGCCCTCCCTTCACTATGGTTCAAGCAATATCCGGGCGCGGCCGTGGTCCGCCCGCATGCGCGCCGGCGCGCTGTCCCACGGCGTGGCACAATCTGTGGCCGCCTGCCGGTGGCAACGACCGTGTCGCCGACAGAGAGGAATCGAGGGAGAGGCCGAATGGTCCTCCCCCGTCGCGGAGCCGGGAACCGGCTCCCGCGTTGGTCCGGGGCCCCGTGGCGTGCCCGCCACCACTCGGGCCTTACGGGCTTGAACTTGGCCGGCGGGCCCCGCCAGCGCCGGGGCAGGGTCCGGTGAGGTCCGGCCGGCCAACGGTGGCTGGCCGTGCCGCCGACACAGTGAGGAAGGAGGAGAAGAAAAGGAAGAAGAAGAAGAAAAAGAAGAAGAAAGAGAAGAGGGAGGGGCTGGCCGCCACCGGCGGCCGGCCTGGGGTCGGCGGCCAGCCGACCCCGGGGAGGGCCAGCGGCGGCCCTAGGCCGCCAGCCACTAGCCACCCCTGGTTCGGGTGAACCAGGGGTGAAGCAGGGGAAAAGAAAAAAAAAAAGAAGAAAAAGGAAAAACTGGGACTGGGCCGGGTTCGGCCCAGTCCAGTTAGCCCCTTTGGGCTGAATTTTCGGGCCCCAATTTGGGCTCGGCCCAATAAAAGAAAAATATGGTCGGGATCAGCATGGATCCTAGTTTGTCGGAGAATTTTTATTTCCCCATTTGGGCTTCTATATTTGGAGATATTCAAGCCCCAAGTTGGGCCCAGGATTAGATTGGGTTAAGTGTAGGAGTCAGTTTGACATCCTAAAATTGAAATTTAAAAATCTGAAAAATTATGTTGTAGGTACCCAGAGATCCCTACAGCTGATTTACGCTTTTGGATTAGCGTTGTGAGGTAAGTAAGTCAGTTATAATGATTTTTCTTAAATCATTATTAAATTATGCCATTATTGAAATAATGAAATTGACTTATAGTATTATTTGAAAAATGATAGTTGTGGTACCACATTTATGTAAATGAATATTTGACTTGATTATTGTTAATTTTGGTAAATTAAATTGGCATTTGATACATGCAACTGGTTATTATATGATTATGAAAAATTACCAGATTTTGGTAAAACATGAAAAGTAAATTGAACATATGTTTGCTATTATGCGAATAAATGTTATTTGTAATTGTGATATTATATGTCGTCACGGTCCACACTACATGTTACATGACTCTGAGATCCACCTTCACAGGGAGAATATGTGGAGAACACACATCCTAAGGATGTGCTGTGACAGGATATAGCATTAGATGCTAATTGACTCCGGCACCCTTCCTTCACTAGGGGCGTACAGGGAGGTTACATCCTTGGGATGTTATTACGTGGACGTGGGACATTAGTATGAAATGAGATTTACAGTGATTTGAAATTGAAATGGTATTTTGAAATATTATTTCATATTAATTGCTTCCAATTTATTCGAATATGAGATTTGTACAATTCTATAATATGATGAAATATTTTTTTTAAATTTGGAAGCATGACATGTATTTGACTTGACAAAAATTCTTATTTGGCTATATCATGTAATAGTAGGCTTACTTACTGAGTGTAAACTCATTAAATCTTACAATGTTTTTCCAGAGCCACAGAATTATCAGGGGCAACAACAGGGGTAATTGGGAGTTCTTGATGTAAATTGATTTTATTTTGTTATATGTAACCCCATTTGGATTTATTTTGGAACTTTGGTTTGTTGCCCAACATTACATAATTTGTATTATGAAAGATTAAACTTTGTATGTTATATAGTTGTTAACCCTCCTTGTTTATAAATGATATTGTACTGGATACCTTGCATGCCTGGCATGCGGCGGGCTATCACCCCTGGGCCACCACCAGCTGGGTCCGGGGCGTGACAGCTTGTAGTGGTATCAGAGCCAGGTTTGACATTAGGGCCAAACACATGATTAACTTTAGGCCAAATATTGACATGACATCAGGAGGGTAATAACTCTAGGAAAAATTCAAGTGACTTGTTTAAAAATGCTCGAGATTTAATGATTTATTATGATATTGATTTGAACCTAACCATGGTAGGATTTCATAATGCATCGTCGTACCAGTGGTCAGCGACATGAGGGGGACTCTCAGGATGGTGACCCTGACCAGCAGGGAGGCCCGGAAGCCTCACCAGATGCGGGTTTCGTTGCCCCAGTTGGCAACGACCCACAGCAGCTGCAGGCCGAGTTACTCCGGGCATTCTTGGGGAGACTCCGGCGGTTCAGGCCATGCAGCAGCAGATTCAGCAGATACTGCCTGCTATATCTGGCTCTACTGTTTCGCAGACTCCGTCTGCCCCTCCTACTCCTCAGACCCAGCCGGCCCAGCTCGATTAGTCTGCTCAGCCCACTCCATCTCAGCCCTGGCAGGGAGGGGGTCATAGCTTCTCCGAGTTTAAGAGCTTGGCCCCTCCTCCCTTCTCTGGATCCACCAACCCACTTGATGCGGAGAGGTGGATAAGAGAGATTGAGAAGGCCTTTACGGCCCTTGGTAGCCCGGAGGAGGAGCGGATCAGATTTGCCGCCTACCTCCTCCAGGGGGAGGCATACGATTGGTGGCTGATGTTGGAGCAGCACTCTGGAGGTCGGGCCATCTCTTGGGAACAGTTTAAGGAGGCCTTTTATCGCCAGTATTTTCCCAAGAGTATTCAGAGACAGATGGAGTCTAAGTTTATGAGATTAGAGCAGAGGAACCTTTCTGTGGCCCAGTATGAAGCCGAGTTCAGACGATTGGCCAGATTTGCCCTAGATTTTGTTATGACCGAGAGAGCCAAGATCACCAAATTCACTGAGGGACTGCACCCCAGGCTGAGGCAGGCAGTCAATGCATTTGAGCTCCCCACTTACAGTGAAGTGGTGAGCAAGGCTCTGGTCATTGAGAGGGACATGACTGCCATTCAGCAGATGAGAGAGCAGCAGATGAAGAGGAGAGGACCTCCTTCTGGCCAGTCTTCAGGGCAGGCTAAGAAGAAGAAGGGTTTCTTTCAGGCTCCCTCAGGATAGAAGGATAAGGAGACCCGTTGTCCTCATTACGGGAAGGCCCATCAGGGCAAGCAGTGCCGCAAGCTGACCGGTGCCTGCTTTATTTGTGGGAAGATGGATCACAAAATGGCCACCTGTCCCCTCCGAAAGGATCAGCAGCCCCCTTCAGATCAGGGGAAGAGCCAGCAGCAGCCCAGGACCCAAGGGAGGGTCTTTACCCTCACTCAGCAGGATGCTGCTGCCTCTAACACTGTGGTGACAGGTATGTCTGTTAAATTAAATTATTTCTTTAAAAATTATTGCATTCATATCTGGTATAATGCATGGATTATGGTAGTAGATAGAGGAAAAACATATGATGCTGCATGACATCTAAGTTAAATTAATCTTTATGATAGGTATGTTTAAAGTAGGCAACATTTATGCTCAAACTTTAATTGATCCGAGTGCCACACATTCATTTGTATCTGATAGTTTTCTTGCCAAGAATGCATCATTGACACCCGTTCCTCTAGAGCAACAGTTGCATATTGCATTTCCTAATGGAGATGTCGTGATGGTAGACTCAGTATGTAAATCCTGCCTGATTGACATGGAAGATAGGAGGTTGAATGCTGATTTGATAGTCCTCCCACTGAAATTCTTTGATATAATCCTGGGGATGGACTGGTTGGCCTCCTATCATGCTTCTATTGATCATATTTCAGGAAAAGGGTAATCTTTAAAATTCCTAATCTTCCTGAATTCAGTTTTAGTGGGAGTCAGAAACATCTGGCTTCGGTATTAGTGTCAGCTCTGCAAGCTGAAAAATACTTAAGAAAAGGTGATCAGGGGTTTCTTGCTATGGTTAGGGACCTTCAGCAGGATGAACACCAGTTGGAAGATATTCCAGTGGCTCGAGAGTTTCCCGATGTCTTTCCAAAGGAATTGACTGAATTACCTCCGGATCGTGAAGTCGAGTTCACTGTTGATTTAGCCCCTGGCACTGGACCTATATCCAAAGCTCCTTACCGTATGGCCCCAGCTGAGTTAAAAGAGTTAAAATGTCAGTTGCAGGAGCTTCTGGATCGAGGATTTATCAGACCTAGTGTCTCTCCTTAGGGTGCTCCAGTATTATTTGTTAAAAAGAAGGATGGCAGTCTTCGGCTCTGCATTGATTACCGAGAAATTAATAAGGTAACAGTGCGGAACAAGTACCCTTTGCCGAGGATTGATGATCTCTTTGATCAACTTCAGGGAGCTCAGGTATTCTCAAAGATTAATCTTCGATCAGGGTACCATCAGTTTAAGATAAAGGCTGAGGATGTTTCTAAGACTGCATTCAGAACCAGGTACGGCTATTATGAGTTCTTGGTGATGCCGTTTGGGTTGACTAATGCCCCGGCAGCATTCATGGACTTGATGCACAGAATCTTCAAACCATACCTGGATCAGTTTATAGTGGTCTTTATTAATGATATCTTGATATATTCTAAAAGTCATATGGAGCATGAAGACCACTTAAGGATTGTTCTGCAGACTCTTCGGGAGAAGAAACTTTATGCCAAGCTACAGAAATGTGACTTCTGGATGAGCCAAATATCCTTCTTGGGTCATATCGTATCCAAAGACGGTATATCTGTAGACCCTAAGAAGATTGAGGCCGTCGTGAACTGGTGTCGGCCTTCCAATGTATCAGAAGTCAGAAGCTTCTTGGGGCTGGCTGGTTATTATCGCAGATTTGTGGAAGGCTTCTCTCGCATTGCTTTGCCTCTGACTCGCTTAACTCAAAAGCGAGCAAAGTTTGTTTGGTCAGAGGAGTGTGAGGGAAGTTTCCAGGAGCTCAAGCAGCGCCTGGTGTCAGCCCCTATCCTTACTCTTCCATCTACATCTGGAGGATATACTTTATTCACTGACGCCTCTCGAAAGGGATTGGGAGGTGTTCTGATGCAGGAAGGAAAGGTGATAGCCTATGCCTCCAGTGCAACAAGCCTTACGAGCAGAACTATCCTACTCATGACCTGGAGTTAGCCGCCGTGATCTTTGCACTGAAAATTTGGCGGCATTATCTGTATGGGGAGACTTGTGATGTGTATACAGACCATCAAAGTCTGAAATACATTTTCACCCAGAAGGAGCTAAACTTGAGGCAGAGGAGGTGGCTGGAGCTACTAAAGGATTATGACCTAAACCTACATTATCATTCAGGGAAGGCCAATGTGGTAGCTGATGCCTTAAGCAGAAAGTCCTCTTCAGAGCTAGCTTCCATAATTACTTCTCAGCCTCATATTCATAGAGACCTTGAAAAGTTGGAGGTTGGTTTGCGAGTACAGCGATCTGATGGGCTTCTTGCAATACTTGTACTTCAGCCAACCCTGATTGACAGGATTAAGTCTTCCCAGAAAGAAGACTTGGAACTACAAAAGATAAAAGAAGCTGTGCAGTCAGGGGTTCAGAATGAATTCAGAATAAATGAGGATGGATCCCTGAGATTTGATACTAGGCTCTGTGTGCCAAATGTGGAAGATCTAAGGGCTGAAATTTTGAGGGAGGCTCATTATTCTCCCTATACTGTTCACCCAGGAGGCACCAAAATGTATAGAGACCTACGAGAAAATTTCTGGTGGAAAGGAATGAAAAGAAAAATTACTCAATATGTGGCCAAGTGCTTAGTGTGCCAACAAGTGAAGGCTGAACATCAAAGGCCTGTGGGACCTCTTCAGTCTCTGATGATTCCTCAGTGGAAATGGGAGAAGATCACTATGGATTTTGTGACTGGTTTACCCAAAACTCCCAGAAGCAATGATGCGGTCTGGGTTATTATTGATAGATTGACCAAGTCAGCCCATTTTCTGTCGTTCAGAGTTGGGGTCTCTAGCGAGAGATTGGCCACCATGTACATTGAGCAAATAGTGAGACTTCATGGTGTCCCCGAGTCAATTGTGTCGGATCGGGATACCAGGTTTGTGTCCCAGTTTTGGAAGAGTCTTCATAGGGCTCTGGGGACCAAACTGAATTTCAGCAGCCTTTTCACCCCCTGCATGATGGACAATCTGAGAGGACCATACAGATCTTAGAGGACATGTTGCGAGCCTGTGTAATGGACTTGGGTGGTGCTTGGGACAACCACCTACCTTTGGTGGAGTTTGCTTACAATAACAGTTACCAAGCCAATATCAAAATGGCTCCATTTGAAGCTCTGTATGGTAGGAAATGCAGATCTCCCTTGTGTTGGAATGATGTGGGAAAAAGAAAATTGTTGGGCCCTGAGCTAATTCAGCAGTAAGAGAAAAAGTGCGCAAATTTCGATTAAGAAAAGACTCCGAGTAGCTCAAAGCCGACAGAAAAGTTATGCTGATGTTAGAAGAAGGGAGCTGGAATTTCAGGTTGGGGACCATGTTTTTTTAAGGGTTTCACCAACCAAAGATGTGATGAGGTTTGGGCTTAAAGGAAAATTGAGTCCACGATACTTTGGCCCATTTGAGATCTTGAGTAGAGTGGGGGAAGTGGCTTATAGCCTCACATTACCTCCTGCACTCTCTGGGGTACATAATGTATTACATGTTTCTATGTTGAGGAAATACATTTCTGACCCCAGTCATGTCATAGAAGCGGAGCCCATTTTACTAAAGAAGAATTTGACATACGAAGAGCATCCGATACGTATTGTGGACCATAAAGACCAAGTTCTGAGATGGCGTAGCATTCCCTATGTTAAGGTTCAGTGGAGTGATCATTCTGAACGGGAGGCTACATGGGAACTTGAAGAGGAGGTGAAAAAGAAATATCCTCATCTATTTGTATCTGAATAGATATTTGTATATATGCACAAAAGTGTAATTACTGTTGTATTTTGACCAGAAAAATAGGTAAATACAGCTAATAATTTTAATTTTGGGCCTCAAAAATTTTATTCGTGTTGTGCATTAATTTCGAGGCCAAAATTTTTATAAGGAGGGGAGGATGTAAAACCCCCCCCCCCGACATGCAAATTTTTTTAACAATATACGCAGCGTGGGTGCGCGACATGCGATGCGCTGCATGCGCGCACATGGGGCACAGGGGAGGGCTCAGCCCTCCCCTCGCTAAAAGAGAAATGATAGGGGAGAGGACTGAAGCCCCCCTGTCTTCTTCTTCCCTCCTCCTCTTCGCGAGCTCTCATCACCGTGCCGCCCTCCGCTCGTCCCCGACACCTCGCCGTCGTCCGGTAAGCCCCCCTCGTTCACCGGCAAGGAGTGGGAGAGAGAGAGAGCGTGGAGAGAGAGGGAGAGGGCCGCAAGAGGGCCCTCCGCTGACGCGGGAGCCAAACGGGCTCCCGTGCTTGGTTCGGGCCCGGCGGCGTGCCCGCCGGCTCGCCGGGCCCAGTCCTCGGCGGCCGGCCTCCACCGGCGTCGGGGCGGCGTCCGGTGGGGTCCGGCCGGCCGTGCCGCCGGCAAGGGAGAGAGGAGGGGGAGGGCCGTTCCACGGCCCTCCCTTCACCGTGGGTTCAAGCCCGGCGGGTCGGGCGTGCTCGCCGACCCGCCGGCCCGAGCCTTGGCGGCGACCCCGCCGGCGTCGGGGCGGCGTCCGGCCGGGGTCCGGCCGGCCACCGGTGGCGGCCGTGTCACCGGCGGGGAGGAATCGAGGGAGAGGGCCGAATGGCCCCTCCCCGTCGCGGAGCCAAACCGGCTCCCGCGTTGGTCCGGCCCGGCGGCGTGCCCGCCGGCCGCCGCCGGGCTCGGCCGGCGGCCCTCACCGCGCCGGGCGGCGTCCGGTGAGGTTCGGCCGGCCAACGGTGGCCGGCCGTGCCGCCGGCACAGTGAGGAAGGAGGAGAAGAAAAGGAAGAAGAAGAAGAAAAAGAAGAAAGAGAAGAGGGAGGGGTGGCCGGCCGCCGGCGACCGACCCGGGCCGGCCGGCGGCCGCCCCGACCCCGGGAGGGCCGGTGGCGGCCCTAGGCCGCTGGCGACCAGCCACCCCTGGTTCGGGTGAGCTAGGTGTGAAGCAGGGGAAAAGAAAAAAAAAAGAAGAAAAAGGAAAAACTGGGACTGGGCCGGGTTCGGCGCAGTCCAGTTAGCCCCTTTGGGCTGAATTTTCAGGCCCCAATTTGGGCTCAGCCCAATAAAAGAAAAATATGGTCGGGATCAGCATGGATCCTAGTTTGTCGGGGAATTTTTATTTCCCCATTTGGGCTTCTATATTTGGAGATTTTCAAGCCCCAAGTTGGGCCCAGGATTAGATTGGGTTAAGTGTAGGAGTCAGTTTGACATCCTAAAATTGAAATTTAAAAATCTGAAAAATTATGTTGTAGGTACCCAGAGATCCCTACAGCTGATTTACGCTTTTGAATTAGCATTGTGAGGTAAGTAAGCCAGTTATAATGATTTTTCTTAAATTATTATTAAATTATGCCATTATTGAAATAATGAAATTGACTTATAGTATTATTTGAAAAATGATAGTTGTGGTACCACATTTATGTAAATGAATATTTGACTTGATTATTATTAATTTTGGTAAATTAAATTGGCATTTGATACATGCAACTGGTTATTATATGATTATGGAAAATTACCAGATTTTGGTAAAACATGAAAAGTAAATTGAACATATGTTTGCTATTATGCGAATAAATGTTATTTGTGATTGTGATATTATATGTCGTCACGGTCCACACTACATGTTACATGACTCCGGGACCCACCTCCACAGGGGGAATATGTGGAGAACACACATCCTAGGGATGTGCTGTGACAGGATATAGCATTAGATGCTAATTGACTTCGGCACCCTTCCTCCACTGGGGGCGTACAGGGAGGTTACATCCTTGGGATGTTATTACGTGGACGTGGGACATTAGTATGAAATGAGATTTACAGTGATTTGAAATTGAAATGGTATTTTGAAATATTATTTCATATTAATTGCTTCCAATTTATTCGAATATGAGATTTGTACAATTCTATAATATGATGAAATGTTTTTTTTAAATTTGGAAGCATGACATATATTTGACTTGATAAAAATTCTTATTTGGCTATATCATGTAATAGTAGGCTTACTTACTGAGAGTAAACTCATTAAATCTTACAATGTTTTTCCAGAGCCATAGAATTATCAGGGGTAACAACAGGGGCAATTGGGAGTTCTTGATGTAAATTGATTTTATTTTGTTATATGTAACCCCATTTGGATTTATTTTGGAACTTTGGTTTGTTGCCCAACATTACATAATTTGTATTATGAAGGATTAAACTTTGTATGTTATATAGTTGTTAACCCTCCTTGTTTATAAATGATATTGTACTGGATGCCTTGCATACCTGGCATGCGGCGGGCTGTCACCCCTGGGCCACCACCAGCTGGGTCCGGGGCATGACATGAGCCCATTTTGGGATCCAAGACAGAGTAGGTCTTTTCGGCCTGGGTGTTGTTGTAGGAGGTTGCTGTGGGTACTTAGAAGAGGCTGGGAGATCAGTGAGGAGGGTTATCGTGTGGCTTGTATGAAATGCTTAGGGTGAGAAAGTCCAAATAAAGACGGAATGGACTTCGGCTGAGGACACAAATGGAGAGGGACCAGCCGGGCTGCGGCCGAGCTGATTAATGATCACGTAGATTTTGTTGCAAGCAAAGTATAATAATATAATTCCATTTTATCTCTCTCTCTCTGTTTCACATTCATGGTTCGCAGGAAACATGAATATCAATGTAGAATTCAACAAGGATAATTGTGTTGAAGTTTCATGTTGCATATTTCCTCTTTCAACTTGTCTAACCTACCTTCATCTAAATGATCAAGACAACCAAATTACATTATGATTGTTTTATATTTTCTCTTTGAAGGGCGCATGCATTATAAAAATTCTCCTTTTTAACACTACTACAATGACTTGAGCTTATTATTAAAAGAGCTCAACTCCTTACTAATTTTAAAAGGTGCAGCTAAAAAATTTCATAAATATTCAAATGCCTGATCTGTATGTAGCTTAGATATGTATCAAAAACTGATTTTATGAACTGAATGCAAATGTCCATGTGCCATAGGAGAATTAGGTGTGAATGCCTATATCTCAAGTCATAGTTAAGATTTCTTTGCTTAGCAAAGAGGTGCCAATCAACTGAGATAAATTCAATAAACATGTTCTTTGATGCTAGCTGGAACTTGCTTGATTTGAGTGCTAGTAAAAATGAGAGATGAAAAGTCTCTAAGCACTTGGCGGGTTAATTGGGCTTCTGTTTGCTGATTGCTTGCCAGACATTAAATTCATAATCACATCACTTTTCGTGTGCACATGCAATAAATAATTATGGTTAAGATCACATGTAACTTGGATTGGCAACTTTCATATTGAATAAAAAATTTAGATATTAAATAAGAGGATAACATCATACAGTAAAATAACATCAGTGGTGATAACGTTTCTTTATATTTTTGTGGATTGGACCTTATGCCCATGGATGCGCCATCTTTGTTAGCAATCAAAGGTTCTCATTTCGAGTCTTGAATGATGCATCTCCAATTAGTTAGATCTGAATAGTTATAGTATGAATGGGCAGTTATCTTTCTTTTAGAAAAAATATTTCTTAGTGCATGTGATTATTTATTCGCTAACAAATCTGAGATGCGACAAACAAACTTCGACTTTCCCGGCACTTCTAGAAATGAGCTCAAGATAGTCCAGTATGAGTTTTTGAAGGCACTAGCACGAGTCCCATCAGACAAGGATCCCAATAGTCAATTAAAAAACAATCCGCGTCAACATCCCTACTTGCGTGTTCCAAGTGCTTGGACCGTTGATGCCGACTCCCCTGAACGTTTTTTATTCGCCAAACTTGACCGCAACCTTTCATTGGAGGTCTATGTTAGGCCTGCTGAAATAGCTAGCAAAAGTGGAAAACCGCCGCCACCTCGCTGGAAAATATCTAGACACGTCAAATTGGCTGCCTCATACGCCTCTCTACATTATTCAATATTAACAGATTTTATCAGTGCTATATATTGAAGAATCCTTTGTGGATTTGGGTGTCGTTTTTGTCCTCTCATGTGGATCAACGGCGGACACGAGAGGAAGTCTAGGAACAAGCCTTCTAACAGTCCAATGCCATGTTCCTTCCCTCTTCTCTTATGTTATTCTTGGATACATCTTCCGTGTGTTAGTTTCCATCCTAGGTCTATCATATATAGTCGGTGTCACGGTGTCAGACAAACACGTGGCTCTGGCCAAGCCAAGTGACAATTTGATTCTAGACTCCTCGGTACAGGACTACGAAGATCGTCGCAAGGGAAAAGTTCGTCAAATGCTCTAAGTTTGTGGATAACCTTCGCAAAAAAGTCAACTCCATTGAGGATTAGATTAGACTGGTTCCTTGAAGCCCATGTAGAAAGTTTTTTCTCACCTCTTGAATCGTCTATAAACCAAGTCGCAATAAGCAGCGTACGCAAATCAGTTTAAGTGGAATTCGTGTTGAGAAGGAGAAGGGAAGCCATTGTGCTCCGAGATTCAATGTTGCGTGCAGAGAAATTTCATCTTAGAGTTAAATCAAATTCAATAAGTATCTATTAAAATATTAGTTGCTTACCTTCATGAGTTGAGTTAATCATTTAAAAAAAATAAAAACAAATAATGAAAGAAGTCTTCGTTGCTAAGAGACAGGGGGCCTGGGTATGGTAAAAATTCACCCTCCTGAATAGTCTAACCTTGGCTATATGCTACTTAATTAATAAAATTGGATTAGGCTCCAACCCAGCCTTTCACTGGGAGGAAGAAAAAAAAAAATGAATGCAACTGCTATAGATTCCAAATAGTTTCTCATAGTTTGTGCAAATATTTAATATCGCAACAACAATTGATGAACGAAAGACGTTTGTAGTGATCCAATCCAATTTGTAAGATCAACTTATATGCATTCGCTCGAGCATTTCTTATCCAACTTGCCCAAAGGGGATGAGGTCATATTGGGTAGGAAATGGATTGCCGGATCGAGCCACTTGCCATAGCATTCTCTTCTTTTCCTTTGTAATTAGTCATCTGTAAGATATTGAACATGGAGGAGTGCATTACTGACAGAAACTTTTCTATTATTCCATTATTGCTACATTACAGGCCACTGAAATGGCTTGTAAATCTGGTTACAATAACCTTATTCCAAAGCTATCAGAGACTCCAAATAGAGTCTTGCATGGATCAAATGAGCTCTCAAAAGCCTCAAGGGCAGAAGGTAACCTTATAGTTGGTCCCACCGGGGCAAGTGAAGGTGCTGGTGGGATCATCTTTAGGGTAACTATAGGCGTTCGGGCATAAGCCCTTGAAGAACTTGGAATAGGTGGTTGGCTCACAGTCGGAACCCTCAGGGCAGCAGTACTGATCGGTCTTGAAGATGGTGCATGGGTCATCGCAGCCGCCGGGCACTTTGAGCTCGCTGGGGCACTGCCCGACGACGTCGGCGGTGCATTGGATATCTTGGCTGCAGCTGGCCGAGGTGGAGCGGAAGTCCATGGGCACGTTGAAGCCCTGGACGAGGGAGATGTCGATGAAGTCGAGGTTGGTGTAGTAACCGGGGGAGTTCTGGTTGAGGGCGAATTCGGCGAGGGTGTTGGGTGGGGAGCCGTAGGCGGTGCAGGCGAGCTTACCGCAGTCGCCGGTCTGGCAGTTCCCGTTGCCGTTGGCGTCGAAGTTGCAGCCGGTGCGGGGCCAGATGCGGGCAGCGGCGGTGCCGGGGTTGACGGTGACGGTCCAGGTCTGGCCCTGGTTGAGCTGTTGGCCGCTGCCGACGTTGCCCGGGGCTGCCCATGCGGCCCACACGGTGTAGGCGCAGTTGTTGACGACGTCGAAGGTGGCGGCATGGGAGAGGGTGAGGAGGAGGAAGGGGAAGAAGAGGAGAGTGAGGGAGGTCGAGGAGGCCATTTTGATATCGAGGAAGATAGCTTTCTGGTTGAGGATTGCGTGGGGTTGTGGGAGGGGCGTTAGGAGTATTTATAGAGCGAAGCGGAGGGTGGGACGAGGAGGGTGTTTTTTTTTTTTTTTTTTTTTGTTTGACGTGCCCGCATGGTTTGGAATAATGTAATGTTATGGATGGTATGGAATTAACCAAACGGAGACAGGAGGCGGCTCGCTTGCATACGACGAACGGACGTAAAAGATCAGGTTGAGTTTTGAGTTTTAAGTTTTAAGTTTTAAGCTTTTATTCATAATTTTTTAAATGAAATAAATTTAGTCTTTTTTAAAAAAAAGTTATAGTGATAAAAGTTGGGTGGTTGGGTAACTTTTTTTTTTTTTTTTTTTTTTGAACTGTTGAACCGTTATTTTTGTCATATGAGCTGGACTAGTGTTTTTCTTATAACAAATACTTATAAATCAGCATATATTTTCGTCATAATTATAAGTTAAACATTCGTGAGGATATTGGTTAAGCTTTCCGACGTAACTAAAGTTTGTTTATATAATTCAAATTATTACTTTTAAGATCTAAGAGGAACTAATCTACATCATTTCTGTCCTTGACCCACCTTACCCTAAGAGGATTGACACTAAAAAAAAAAAAAAAAAAAAAAAAAAAAAAAAAAAACCCTACCTTCTAAATTCAAGTGAAAGAAATGATACTATTCAAATAAGTGGTCGATCACTTACCCAATTCAAAATAAATTAAAATATTTGCTTTTTTTTCGTAAAACTATTTTTTTTGTTTTTTGTTTTTTTTGTTTTTTTTTTTGGGGTCCAGAGTGGGCTCAACCGTAATCAAGTCTTGTGTGCATCCAATAAAAATGATAAGCCTTGGGAACGTTACAATTATCCATCCGTCAGTCACGGTCAGTGTTCTTTCTTCTTGTGACGATCTCTGAGTTGCCTAACTTCTGTTAATATTTTCCATACAACAAATTGGACGGTAGCTTCCTTTGTAGCAGTGACCGGGTCAGACAGACAGAATTAAATTATGGTTGTTCTACCTTGGTCAACACCTAATTGGATTAATGGATTTCTAGTAGCCTCCCCAAGTTAAACCTATTGAAAGAATCAGCGAAGCTACAGGTAGAAAGTATCTTCATTAAATTAAATAACACCTGACATTCATAGATTTTATAAGGATACAAAATCTCTGCTTAAAATTTGCTGCGCACGTGTCTTGCTTAAGGTAACTAGATCAGCCCTCACCATGAGATGAAAGCATTAGAAATCTATGCAGAATTGATGAATAAACTTTCACGTTTTTCAGAAATATTTCATATATTATAAAGCAATCTAAGAAACAATACTAACAGATTAAAGGGTCTCTCGTACTCGCCTAACTTATTAATATAATTATTTTAAAGTAAAGAAAGTGAGACTGAAAACCAACTTGCTAATACCCGGTCATCAGCGACTACACCAACGGTCCTGGAACGCAATCTCAATTCGGGAGTTTACTATAAAAAATAGAATTCCACAAATTCAATTATATTTTATAATATTTCAAAATTTCGAGCTAATACCTTGGAGGATACGTTTAGATGTTCGTTGTGATCATTATCTGTAAATAACAAGACACTTATTTTTGATTATTGACTATGTTTACAGGCTGCTCTGACAAAATCTTAATTAAACTTTTCTAGATTCATTCCATTTCAGATGTAGTGTACCCATGCGCTAGCTCTTTATTTTTTGGTCACCAGATAAGCAGAGATTAATAACTACTAAAGTAAAGCAGTGATCATAATTTGAGGTTGCTAGTATTGAAGTAAAAATTATGTGTTTCATATGAAAAAAATAGGGTTCTATCAAAGAAGTCTAATTGCTCAATAATAGCTTTAACCTTTAATCAAATATTTTCACAATTGATGATACCATCGAGATTTGAAGCTTGAATGCTTTTTCATCACTAACTAGCCCACTTCCATCCAAAAAATTAAAAGCCAAAAGAATGGATCAATATATTTTTTATTTGAATTAAGAAAAGGCCAGCCTTCTCCATCTGCTTCTCCCTGAAGTTTAACCTTCGGCATAAGAAACAAAGAAAGACTATTTTTTTTCCAAAAAAAAAAAAAGTGTGAACAGATTGTTGAATAATCTCTGCGGCCTTCTGAGGGAATTCTGAGCCTATTAGACTAATGGTGCATCCAATTCCTATCCCTTTGCTAGAACACTCCACGCAAAAAAGGCATTCAGATCAGACAAGGTATTCAGAGACTATGATGTCGCCATGCGTAGAATTCCACCCTTGACTTCCTATATTGCCTGGAAACATGAAGCTCAGAAACAGAAGACGCGCCCCGGTGAAGCCGGATTATATGTGATGTTAGTCTCTTGGGGCCCAGACTTTGAGGACCAAGGCGAGAACTTTGACCAGCTATGATAACTATGGGATCGAGGATCGAGGTTCGGGATGGAATATCCAATTCCACAAATTAATTAATTGAAGCATCTCCTCGTATACTCTCCATCCGATTGCATGACTTGCAGGTGCTGGCAATTGACTTATAGCAAAATTAAAGACATATTAGAGAAAATAAATGACATTCATGCTTGAATTTTCCAAAGCTTACGTTATATCTAAAATTCTAGGAGCCACTTGCGCCTGTGCAGGCATTTGCGTGTGCTAGTTGTTCACATAAGTCTTTATTAAATAGAAGTCAATTACATGAGCAAGGTATGGGAGAAGATTTTTCATTGGAATTAAAGACTCCTAGCTCAACTAATTTATCTGTATCCTTGTCCTTAGCATGTTTCTCTTCTTCAATCTAAAAAAATCATGCCATATTTTAATAATTCTTATATATATATATATATATATATATATATATATATATAAAAGGATTGAATTTGAACTAGTCATACTTGTTCTGAGTTTAGGTCTGATCCAAAAACTCAAGCTGCCTTTTTAACACTCGATCTAATCTAGTCCATGCCTACCATTAATGCTCTCTTTCCTTATTCTGAAGAAAATCCATCTTGTGTTCTTATATTACTCATATATTTCTACTTTTCATGTTTTTTATATTACTCATATATTTCTACTTTCCATATTTTTTATATTACTCATATATTTCTACTTTTTACCTTATAAAAACATTATTTTACAATATCTATACTTAAATATAAATATTTTCATTTTTTGTTATTTTTTATTTTCATAAGTAAATATTATATCTTAATTTTGGCATATTTTCTATTCTAAATTTTAAATTTTAAAAAATAAGTTTATATATATATATATATATATTTATATTAATTAACTTTTATAAGTTATATAATATTACATGTTTTAATATTTAAGTTAAGTTGGCTATCAATTTGAATCCAGTGACCCAACATACATAAACGTGAGATAGACTTGAATCTATATTAAATTTTGCACCTTACCTTTGTTTTTTTTAAAAAAAAAAAGACATTTGCCAAAGCTATAGAGAACGGGGGAGCACTTATAAGGGACATATCAAAGGCTTAATTGATTTATAAAACAGTCGTACAACATTACATTAACCCATTATTTCCATGCTACAAATATTTCAAATGACTCAGAAAATTGGTTTATTTAGCTTATTTGACATGGATCATACTTCATGTCGAGTACGTATGTGAACATGCTCTCGAGTCTCATGGGCAAAAGGTAACCCTATAGTTCGTCCCGCCGGGGCAAGTGAAGAGGCTGGTCGCATCATCCTTGGGGTAGCTGTAGGCATCCGGGCACTGGCTCTTGAAGTACTTGGAGTAGTCCGTGGGATTGCAGGGGCTGTTATCAGGACAGCAGTACTGATCAGTCTTAAAGATGGTGCACGGGTCGTCGCAACCCCCTGTCACCTTCAGCGCGCTGGGGCACTGCCCGACGACGTCGGCAGTGCACTGGATATCTCGGCTGCAGCTCGCCGAGATGGAACGGAAGTCCATGGGCACGTTGAAGCCCTGGACGAGGGAGATGTCGATGAAGTCGAGGTTGGTGTAGTAACCGGTGGCGTTCTGGTTGAGGGCGAACTCGGCGAGGGTGTTGGGAGGGGAGCCGTAGGAGGTGCAGGCGAGCTTGCCGCCGCAGTCGCCGGACTGGCAGTTCCCGTTGCCGCTGGCGTCGAAGTTGCAGCCCGTGCGGGCCCAGATGCGGGATCTTGGGGTGCCAGGGTTGACGGTGATGGTCCAGGTCTGGCCATGGTCGAGCTGGCGGCCGCTGCCGATGGAGTCGGGGCCGGCCCAGGCAGCCCAGACGGTGTAGGAGCACTGGTTGACGATGTCGAAGGTGGCAGCGTGGGAGAGGGTGAGGAGGAGGAGGAGGAAGGGGAAGAGGAGGAGGGAAGGGATGCTCGACGTTGATGATGATGCCATATTGAGTTGAAGGAGTCTGGTGGGGTTTGGCAAGGAAGAAGCTAGGATGGGGACTTAAATCTGGGAAAAGGGTTTGGAAGGGTGAGGAGGGAACCTTTCCTCTGCTGCTGCCGGGTGGCTTGAAATTTTCAAAAGATATGGTGGAATTGACTTTAAGTCGGACCAACCATCGGTCTTGCCTGGTTATTTCATACTTGGGGAGGAAGGATGGAAGGAATCGGGAGTTTCTAGAAGCATCTTTTATATATTTATATAACAAAAAAAAAAAAGAAGGTCTAATTCATATATAATATGCCATCATATAATGTTAGAACATTATCATTATGCTATGGAGAGAGAGGGTAGATCTCTGTACCGATACGGTCACTTGTTATTTAATAAAAATCATGCCTGTTTTAATAATTTCAGACCACTGAGAATTTATATTTAAAGTTTTGTATTAAGGGCATGAAGTATGTTATCCTGTTTAAAAAGTTTAGCCCTGTAAGAACAAAATATCAAAATCCATTATACGAATCTTATCTTATGCATGAAAGAGCATTTACTGCATACACTATAATTAAATAAACAGTGGTATGGTATAAAATGGTAATCAATCAGAAAATAATATGTGATGGTTTAAATAAGAAGTATCTGGCAAGGAAAAGAAGTTCATGAAAAGCATCACTCACTTTGAAGAGCTAAACGCATCCAAGCATCCATAGTTAAACGTATCCAATCATCTATCATTAAACAAATGGAATCAGAAGAATTCTTCATACCTTTATATAAGACTCCACGTACATGCAGGATAGAGTACTCAATCCTTTTTTAAAAAATTATTTCTTCCTTGATCAAGATATAGAAGAATTTTTTCAAATAACATTTCCAAACCTCTTCTATAAAAATCCTGTTTTAGATTAGTCTGAGTTTCCCTCTTCACATTGCTTAGCATTCCGAAGCCGTTTTTGGATGCCAACATATATCATAAATTTTGAATAAGGTCATGAGAAGTATACCCTAATAAAATTAAGCAACTGCTCATTCCAAAGCCTTGGATGCCTACATATACCATAAATTCTGAATAAGGTTATGAGAAGTTTATTAGCAACTGCTCAAATAATAAAGAGATCAAATGGTAATTCGATTTAATAGCTTCTGTGTATTAAGAATGAGTTAAGTTAATAGTTTGTTGTTTTCTCTGCCAAAATTATATTTAGTTTTTCAAGCAAAGCTCTATCTAAAGAAAGATTAAATGATATATTATACAAGACACTAGTTTGTTGCTTTCTCTGTACCTGACGACGTAGACAACGGCCCACTGACCATGTTACATGCCCAATCACACAGCATATAAATGGTCTAACCAACAACGGCACCGACGCAGATGAATTCGCACAGCCGTTCCTTTCGAAGCATTGCAAAGAAGTGAATTTATCAACACAGTTCGCTAAGTCTGCATCCCTACGATACCTGAAGAGAGATTAACAAAATACAAGTAATCATGAATTTATCAACAGAAAAAACAGTAATCAATGGGGTAGATCTCCAGCATGCGTGCATCATGAAACATGGAGAACCATTGAAAGTTCCCTCCACTTGCTTCCCATGGTACAGCACCAATTATTTGATCGACGCTCAGGTTGATAGGCAGTCACAGTCTGTAAGATTATTACTTCCGACCTTTCTAACTCGCTCCACAACCCCTCCATTTTGTTGGCATTGGCTAGGATCATGACAACATTGGAAGCAAATCATCTCAATTAATTTAATTTACAGAGTTGAAATCACCAGGACGGTCATTTTCATTGGCATTGATGGTGTCATGCATTAACTCTGTCACATCAATTGAGGAACACAACACTAATTTAACATCCAAACTGGCATTCAAGTAAAAGATACATGATGATTGGATTAAAAAAAAAAAAACAGCACACAGATGAAAGACAAGCAGATACAAGTAGAGAATTAATGCTTGAGAGGATGAAAAATTATCTCCCCCTCTGCAACATATGACTCCCAAGAGCATATTTTCAGATGGAAACTATGCAAAATTATAGACCCCATTTTTATTTCTCAAGGGTCAGGATTTGATCACAGCAGGCTTATGTCGTTGATTCTTGGCTCTGCCATTGTTAACACCTTTTGGCTTCTCGGTTACCAATGCATACATCTTCACAGGGAATAACTCCGCTGGGAGACCCTTTTGATCCTGATAGGAGAACATGAGATATTCAAAGATTAATTCCTTAGGACAAATTCTTAGTAAACTCTGACAGCTAATCATCTAAGTAAAGAAGTATACATACCTTTTGTGCTGTAGATATAGAGTCCACATTGGTTGAAAAGCTCTTTGAAGTATAGATCAGATCTGGTGACACTGTGATCCTCCTTATCCAATACAAATCCTGCAACAAGCATCGATAAGAATCAGAGCATGCTAGGATTATGTATTTGATAAAGCAGCAATACTATCAACCCTGGCAACCTACTTCACCATCAGAAAGCCAATTAAGAAGAAACTATTTACATTGGTCAAAGCCAATTGCAGCTTACTTTTATCAAAATAATGTAATTCAATCAAGCTAAAATTGTGTAGTTCTTCAATTATCAACTAGGACCACTGAAAAGTCAAAAAATCTTCCTTGACAGGATGCATATCTATGAGTGCCGGTTGCCACCATAGACACAATCAACTATCTAAAAAAATAAGTAATCACGATGGTGCATTCACAAACATATACGTGGTTGTTTCTTGATAAACCCAAGCATGTGACATTCCAAGAGGCAAAGTTGTGCACTCATGTAATATCAGATTGGTACTGTTTGATAATCCTTCAGTAATCAACAGCTTTTATCACAATTATGTACCAGCACATATTTCAGAAAAAGAACCTATAACATTGGGAAATAATTATCTTGAGAAGTTAATGGCCGTAACTTGCAAGACACTGAAACAAACATAAGTTCAAAAGCACCATTGGTTCATGTGGATGTGTAGTTAACCTATATGTATTTCCAAGGTCCATAAATCTTATTTTGTAATTCTAGGCTGCCAATCCTATGTTACCACCTTTGCTGACCTAAGATTTGGTTTCACTGTTGAGATAATTGCAATGGAGGAGAAGCCCTTCAAGGCCTACATTAACTTGGAAAGAGTCTGCATAAGGAATTAAGTCTACATCTGTGAAAGGAAGAAATAGATCTGACACATGAAAATAGCACTGGCCTTTAGCACTGCAAACATATTATTCAAAACAGGTTACTAACATCAAGAATCTTAGATGTTTACTGATGAACTAACAGAAAAGAAAAAAAATGAAATCGAATTTTTTCTAAAGAAAGGTAACATGCAGAGCAGTGCTGTATTTGAGACATCCAAGGATAAGACAAGTGAGATTGCCTAGATTGAGAAGCAGTGTTCTGGATTGTCACAAATGGCTGGCAATCAATCAAACAAAATGAATAACTATCTTTGTGAGTACATGCTTTGCTTCAATAATAGAATTTTTAAAGACAGTAAGCTCCTGATAGTTGGAGACGGAAGGTAGTTATAAATTAGAACACAGGAATGATTTGGCAAAAAAAAGGGACTTGCCTTGGAAAAATAAGAGTTTTACCAAAAAGTTATAACTCAGAAAAAGCTTTTTTTCTTTTGGGAAACGGTAGACAGATATATAGAAATGCTATATTCATGTACTAATGCATGTGGAGATGAGAAGGCCCATAATAAGAACAATATATAATATGATGAATCACTGATCTATGAGTATGTCATGAACTAGTTATGATCCAAAATAAGTTGCAAACGATTCACAATTAGTTTATGAAATAATTTGTGAACTTGAACTACTGAACAAAATGTGCAAACTTACTTATTCAAGGAAAAAATAATTTCCCCAAACGAAAGATGCAAAAGTAATTTGTATTTTACAACTAATATAATTTTACTACAATAACTTGAAGCAAGTTCAAAAAATAGAGAACCATGCAATAGATATTTGATTGGAAAGAAAGAATTCTGATCTAATTTATGAGTACATATTATTTCTAGTTAAAAATTTTGGTTTTCATAATTATGATAAGGGTTTTAAGTCCTAGCGAGACATCCTATGGGAAGCCAGAACTAGTTGTTGTCCTAAGTGTTAGAACGGGACTTTCCAACCATCATCCTAGCATCCCAATCAACACATTTTGGGACACTCCCTGTCCAAAGTGTCGAGACGGGATGAAACAACAAGCGTCCTGTTCCATGAAAAAACTAGGATGGCTTAGTCGACATGTCTTGGAAGAGCCCCTATTCCAAGTGTCGAGATAGGATGAGATGGCGGAGTGTCCTGTTCCATAAAAAAATCGAGATGGCCCAATCCTATGAGATTTAAAACCTTAACAATAATATATATTACAAATTATTAAATAGTTAGGTAAACAAAAATATAAATTGCTTTTTTCTATTATAGTTGTATTCACTGAAAGTGACCTGTTTGGTGGTTAGTCAGGTCCTTAACAAGATATTTACTGCATACCCACATATATGAGAAGGAGGGTAGGGGAAAGCGGGGGAGAGAGAGAGAGAGAGGATCATACCTTGTCTTGCGATATTCTCCTTGACCACAAAAAACCCATTAGGTTTAAGGCCAGCCTGCCAAGTACCAACCAATAGTTGATCAGTGATGAATAGCAGCATCACAATCAAAGCATATCTCAGCACCCAAAAGCCAACACATCTCAAAAGAGGAATCATAAAGCCAACAATTTCTATAGGTAAGTTACACAAGTAAAACTTCAGAAGGACAGAAAAGAAAAAAGGATAAAAGTCACACTTATTTTAAAGTAAATAAATGAATGACAAGTAGAATACATGTCAAGTTCAATAGAAACTGAAAAGCTAAATTTCCAGGAGTGGAAAAATACTAATCCATCTTATAAAATGGCAAGATTTGCTCAGACTATTTTAGACAACCTCTAATTTTGGATCTCACTTTATGATGTCTGACCAAAAGAAAAAAAAGAAAAACAAAAAACAAAAGAGATTTTTAAGCTTGCCCTACTTAGCACCACTTCATGGGAAGAAAGCTATTATTATGTTCTCCTCAATGTGATTTTCATGGCAAAGGCGAAGCATTGGCGTCAAAGCTATTTCTACTAACAAGTAGCATCACATGCTGACAATTTCAATGACTAGCATAAGCATTTAAAACAAAAGAACTCCCACATATGAATGATTAATATGGATAGACAAATATAAAAGAGGGAAACTGGATGGTGTGTCCATCAACTTCATGCATTTGTAAAATCTGAAGCAGCCCAAATAAAAAAGAGATGGCTTTATATCTAAAACCCCCGAAAAAGAATGGTGCCCGTTACATTCCCGCATTTTTGAAAGAAGTCGAACGAGCGTTGGTTAATCCAGTGCAGGAGATTGCATCCCTGTATTTATTAAATACTGAGAATTTACTTCTTTGAGCAGCATTTTAGATAGATCACTCATGACATTTCCTAAATGACATGGTATTTAGTTGATATTTACAAATATCAAAACGTTCAAATAAAAAAATTATTCTATATAAATATCAACTATTTTATGGTATTTAGAAATGTTAAAGGATTTTTTCGATGGCATTTTACAAAGGTATTTGCCAGCATATTTTGAATTTTTCATCAGCATTTAGAAAAATAAAAGATTAAGTGCTTTTGATGGCGCAATTTATTAATATTTTGTAACATTCAAATTTGTAAAAGATTTAGTAGTTTTGGGGCATTTTATTGAAATTTGTTAGAATTTTTAAATGTCAAAGTTGTTGCCAGCATTTATAAGTATTAGAAAAGCAAATTACTATCAGAGCTTTTCATGATATTTATAATATTTGTAGTGGCATTTTAAATCATCAAGATTTTACTTGGTGCAACTATCATATATATTAAATATGTATAATAGTACGATATTTGGACCTATATAAATTACAAAGCATTTTACTGAGATAATAGTTTTTTTAAACCTAAATAAACATTTTAAATATCTATATCTTACCTATTCTTTTTAACATTTCATTCATATCTATAAAAATCAAAGACAAAATAAAAGTTGAATTTTATAAAGCAAAATAAAATTAGTATATTTACACAGCTAAATATACTAAATGACATTCAAAGACATGGAATCCATTCCTAACAATAGTACCAAGAACTTCATATTTAAAATAAAAAATGCATAAGATCAAAATATTTACATTGTCAACATTAAATATAATTGCAAAATAAAATGTCATGCTATAATTTAGTTAGCCTTTCGCAAGGTACCACCTGCATAAATAAAAAATTATATAATTAGCTTAACATTTGAAATTTTTTATACTTAAGAAAATTAAATTTATAACAAAAAATAAATAACTTATGTTTAATATGGTACATATGTTAAAGATATGGCAATTAAATATCCCACAATATTTACGATCCTTTTTAATGGACCTTAAGGCTTTATCAGAAGTTCTTAAGATGCATGTGCTACATTAACTTATAGTTTCTAAAACTAATCTCCAAGTGCATCCTTTCCTATTATGATCAATAGATCTTTATTCATAAGAACTCCTCATGCAATAGGTTTATAAGGCAATTTATAGCTTTTTAAGATAACCCTACTTTCAACATATAATGTTTACATAGAAAATAAATAAATAAAATATAAAAGTATAGTGTAGCAAATTGCAACTATATTTAAATATATTTGATAAATTAAATCAAATATAAAGGCTTACAAGTATTTAATTTACCTCAATGGAATTAGAATTTTTCAATCTTATCCTCTTTAATGAGATACCTTGCATGCAAGTAAATAAAATTACTTTAGTAATAATAACTATTTATTATTATAAGATATTTGCAAAGTTGTGGTACTGATAAATATGATTGTGAAAATTGAAAGTGTAATTTATATTCTGAACTTGCATGGGGTAAGAATTTGAATATGGTGGCTAACTTTATATTGTTGAGTTCTAAAATTAACAGCTATTAGCATGAAATATCTCTTTCTAGATGATGTAAGCAGAATGCTTGCCAAGTTAGCATAACCATTCAAATACTTTGAATGCGATGGATTTTTAGTGATGGTATGCCCAATATTATCAATGCCTAGTCTTTAAAATATTATCAACACCTAGTCTTTAATGCATCTAGCAGTACCCACCATACAAAAAGATATCTTCAAAGGTGCCGAATCAGCCTATTTTTCAATTAACTCAAACAGTTTACCAATCATTAAAATGCAACATTTTTCATGTGCTTAGATATTGAAATTAAGAAAAAGCAAGAAATGGTTAGATATTCATAACAATAACAACAACATGTAATGGCTATAAGAAGACTTTTATGAAATTATCCTTATAAGGCCAATCTTGTAAAATGGCTTATGGCTGATTTGGCTGAAAACTATCAGAAATAATTAAAGTTGTTTTCCATTTGGCTTCCGTTAACTTTAATATTTCTCTCAGCTAAAATGGATTGGTTTTGGAAATAGGTTAAACAAGAGGTTTCATTCTGAGATTTGGATGCTTTAGCAATGACAAAAATCGACAATTGGCATCAAAATTGCTTCGACAAAGAGCTAGTGACGACATGGAAGATGAAAAGGGTTGGGTGTGTTAATAATAGACAATAAGTTCAAAAGGTACGAAAGTGGATAGAGGGATACCATGATGTAGGGATGAGCATACGTGATATCTAATGGATTTAAAAATAGCCTTTTTCTATGATAATCCTTCTATAATGGAAATTGTTAGGTTTCATGAGTTAGTTATGGCATAAGCATATAGTTAGAAGAACCTTAAATCTCTTTAAACTTTGGTCAAGTTAAGTGAAGATAATGATATCTTTTAAGGCAATATCTAATTAGAACATAAATTTAGAGGAAATAATGAAATACTATTCAAGTATTATAGAAAAGATTAATTTATATTGCAAAATAAGATTTTTGGCTTTTGATTGAATGAGTAATTAAAAGAGAATAAAAGAAAGGAATGGATATTTAATATGTTTCAAGTATCATGATCATTTATTTTTTATCATAGAGGCAAACATTATTTTTCTTTTTTTTCACATATTAGAAAAAGAAAGAGGATAGCTTGATCTATGGATTTATGATATGAATGAGAATAATCCTATTCGACTCTATTTATAAAAAAGAGGGATTTCCTCCCTCATGATATATAAGGAGGGATTTGGATTATGCTAGTAACCTAATAGACAATTTAGCATGATAAGAAAATAATAAGTGTTATCCTCTACATAAATGTATATTAAAAAAGTCATTTACTCTAAATCACCATTAACTCTAAGTCCTCTGAACTTCTCAAATAAGCTCGAGCTCTTATTTAATAAGTATTCCAACAATAAACATTACCACATAAATAGCCATCCATCAATCCAAGCTATTGCAGAAACAACTAAAATAAGCTCTCAAACGAATAATGCTCCTTTCACCTTTACCCTCACTATATTTATATCTCATTCACCCACCTAAAAAAGGCCTAACTCCTCACAGAAGGCATCCATAACCTTTCTTATCCCACCATGACCAAGCTTGAGCTTGCCACCACCATAGCCATCTTCCTCTTAGCCATGTCAGCCCCCTTGGCTTCATGGCGGTGATGCTAATCACCGAAGACCTCATCATCGTCGACAGGCCAATAGAAGGGATGATTAATACCATACTGGTGGAGGAAGAGAAGGAGTTCTGCCAAAAAATTATGGAAGTGGACCTACCAAACAACAAGTGCTTCAAGCTCCTATTCAAGGGGCAGAGCAATCAGATCGATATAGTCAACCTCATGAAGTTTTGCGCACAAAAGGTTCTCGTAAATCTAGCACTAGGGCCATCATCGTAGCTGGGGGCTTTGAAGGCCTAGTTATGAAGGTAGAAAAAACATGAAATAAAGAGAGCTTTGAACTTTGACTTTTATTTGTTTGATCATTATATTAAATTTTTTTGCAAGCAAAAAAACTATTTATCATTTAATCAAATGATATTTTATATGATAGATTGTAATGATTATTCATTTTTCTAGTAAATTTTCTTGGGTAACTTTTTGTTACTGGTTATAGTAGATGTATTGAAGTACTGGAGTCAAAAGAAAATCAATAAAATGGTTTGAAAATCATTAAAATGTATAATCTATTTATTGCTCTGTCTTCATTTATGTTATAGCCTGTTTATCAATTCATATTTTAATAAATGTCATAAAATTCTATGTCAAGAATTGAGAATGAGAACAAATATATGTGCTTTAATCCAAAATTGATGCAACCATTTATCATAAAAGGTCAACTTAGGATGTATCATATCTAAAAGATGTATCATTGAACCCATAGGTTCAATATTAGAGGAGTTTCGCTTGAGTATATAGTATAATTCTTAGCTTGTTAACTTTTCTAACAACAAAGGAGTAAAATTAATTGAAAAGGTTTTGGATCTATAAATCACTTTGTCAATTTCAATATACATTGTCGATATGCTACTAAGCAATTTAGGTTTAGATTAAGTGTTAGTTACTTATCTAAAAGAGCTAAATTTGCTGAAGGCACTTGCATGGCTATGCATGGTTGAACATATCTGATGGTAATAGCAAAGAATACTGTTTTGTAATAATAACAAGATATATTATATCATAATGTAGCATAGTCAACTCAAAAGCATTATGAACTAAAAATCAAAAATTACCATCATTTAATTCTTTTATTATGTATTATTATTTGATATTTAATTAATATATAACTAGAATCTTACAAATGTAAATGTACAATGCATGTGAGAATATTTTTAACAAAAATAAGATTTAGAGTCACTATGAAAAGGAACAAAAAGACCAACAACTATATAAAGATCAGAATCCTCTATCAAGCATCTAATTTATAAGTGTCACTCATATAGTGAAGGGAAATAATTTATGTCACCATATGTTATGATCAAGACATACAGCAGAGAATCAATTAGACTAAAAACATAAAACTTTATCAAGCTTAATTACTCATGTTTAGCACTAATCTTTCCTTAAAATTAGGCCTTTATGAAGTTTTTCTTTTTTATTTTGTGGCTATTATAATGCATAGAAGAAGTAATTTAACCTTTTTCTAAGTCAATCTCCATTGCACCTTCGAAATCCAAAGTAGTGTGTGCCAAAATTCTTTAAACCATACATATTGGTATATTGATTAGCTCTTAATTCAAATTAGCCCATCATTTTTTTGACATTGATAACTTCTATTTCTTAATCTTTCTTTCTATTTCTACTTCATTTTTTGCAATCCTAAATATTATTTTCCTAATTTAATTAATCGCCGACTGTTTAATAAGTTGCTACAACCAAAAACTACCCTAAAGTGGATCACTAATAAGACGATCGGGACATCTTTGAGTGAAAGAGGCAAATGAAATGCTAGCCTTCTCGATTGATCTAATGGTGGAGAATGAGAGAGGGGTACGCATATAAATGGGATGCACTAAGGAGTGGTCCTCAAGCAATAACCACTCTCTAGCCATGTTCTCTCACACTAAATGTTTTAGACGTATGTTGGACCCCTTTCGTGATTCATGGACCTCTCTCTTCATGCTACCAACTTGTTGCGATGCAAGCAGGTTGATTGTGTATGGCTTATTTGGTGGCTATCAATCTCAATCATCCATGGTTCTCAAATAAGCTCAAATGGATGGTTTCTAGCTTATCAATCATATGGCCTCCAATGTCATAGTTCATATGAGGAATGTGAGTGTCGTTTCTCGCCTAGGCATTGACCATAGTGAGAAAGATTGCTCAAGTGTAAAGCTAAAACAGTTCGAATAAGAAAAGTTAACAACTTTATTTTTGTACCACATGCATAGGTGACTTAAATGTTTTTTAAGTCATTAAAGCCTACTTTTAAATTTTATTTATGTATGAAATTAAATATAGAAATGAGGCATTAGTAAATTGAGACATTATAAACTCAAGACGTCTGTTTCACTTTTCTTTTGTTTTTTTTTCAAGATGAGATTAATTTGAAATATTGTGTATCCATCCTATCTTTGTTAGATGATAAAGTTAGACTACTTTATTATTTGTCATACTTATGGATGAATTAAATGTTATTTAAGCCATTGAAGTTTTGATTATGGACCTTTTATTATGCTTTTAAACATTCTTTTGAATATGAAATCGGGAACTCCAAGTGCTTGCTGCATTTTTTTTTCCAAGATGGGGTTCATTTAGAGTATTATGGATCTATATTCATCTTTGCTGGGCAAGATCGTGGGTCCTACAACTTGCATTAGGTGACACAAGGCACTAACCTAACTCTTAAATGAATGGCAGTGTCGAACGACAAGTCTAGTTGTGACCGTAGATGGCATAATTCCACAAGTATAGGAAGGCAAATATTTTTTTGATATAAGTAACGTGAGATATCTTTTGTTTTTCTTAGGTATTATATGATTTAGATACCAAAGGATTGTTTGGAGTGAAAGGGGTCAAATTCCTATCATAATTCTTTATTAGTAGAAATCAAAGATTAACACCTTTCCTCCTATTAATCTTTTATTCTTAAAATTGAGGATAAATAAGATTCATAAAATGAGTTGTTGCACTTTAAATGTCGGAATTTCAGATACTGACCAATTTATATCCAAAAATTTATAAAGAATGTTCACTCTAAATAGCTCTTAATCATTAATAGAGTGACTGAAAAGTTTCTTCATAAATCTTAAATTACTTTTGGGGTTCAAAAGTGAGATTGAGAGAATACCAACTAAGAAGGCTAAATGATCACTTGAGATAACTCCTTCAAATCCTAACCGCTTTCTTAAATATCTCTCTAATTTTATTGTTAAGATCAAATACTAGAACATTCTATCTTCTTTTTTTTTTTTGTCTTGTTTGTTTTTTACCTGCTGATTTTTCCGTCCTTTTGATCATTTTTCATGGATCAAACAAAGACTTGAGGCTTCTCACTTTGTCTAATTAGGAACATTGCCTTCATGCTCACAGCCAACATCTAGCCAGAAAATCTATTCTCGTTGTTGGCCATGAAAGGAATATTCCAAGAACAAATCTAGCAGGGATCCAGCAAACCCTTAGTTTCAGCTTCCTTCCCTTTCTCATGAATGGAGTAGAGGGCGTAAAAAATGAGGAGTCTAATGGATGCATGGGATGAAGACCATTGAAATATGTGGCTTCAGACTTCTAAAATTACAGTCAGGTTTAGGTGCACATCCATAGCAAGGACAAATGGCAGTGGGAAATATATTCCACTTCACGTGGAAATTTTGGTGAAACTAGAATGGTGAGAGCTTTTTCATCATAAAAATTTCCTTTAGGACCTTAAGGTCATCCTTTGACTGCGTTTACATCGAGGATGCCAACGATCCAATTGCAGCACCTACGGCCTTTTGACTCTTCTTTGTTCGATTGAAGTGAACAACTAATAAATGCACTCACATGCTTATAGGAGTCCGTCATTTGTATGACTCAGGACCGGACCGGACCGAAGTATGCGAGACCCAGCCTCCTGCGATCGAGTTCAGATCGTCTCCAATTCGTACATGAACCGGAAGGCCAATTGTTCAATCGTAGCCTTTAATGATTGTAATGGTGATCATAATTGGATGGCTTTCATGCAGTACATGAGACAGCGGGGCCTGCATATACTAAAATGTGCGGTCATGAGATGATCAGATGAAATATGCGGTCATGAAATCATATAAGCTGCATAAACAAGCCCCAAAAGGATGAAGATAACTACGAAGAAGTCCATTATGTTTCTGACCAATTTTGCTACTCCTTGTATGTTCTCTAACCTTGGCAGGTTATACTAAAATGGGGGAGTGTGCAATTTTGGGGAGTCTGCGGCTGTTCATACTCTAGTGGTAGAAGATTACCAGGATATTGAAAATCAGCTCCAAATCTAGTAGGATGTTCCAAAAGTAGTCGTGAACAAGTTGTTCGAAGAGGATGATTAAGCTCATGAAAACTGGTACTTTTTGGCCAAATATCACCCCTAAAGTAAAAGCTGGGAGTGCCGTAAAAATTGCATGGGAACGGAACCGGTGAATTTTTCCCAATCCAAGACAAGAAAGGCCTCTACGCCACCCAAGACATCCACACTCCATAGAAATTGTCAAATATTCCAAATTAACCATGCCGTGCACGTGGTTCATTAAACTGGACACAGCATTTGATGGGTGACCTTAATGGCTTCTATCATCATTGTTGAGAACATATTTATTTAATAGATATGCTTCTCATTTCATGTTATGCGTTTCTCTTTTTTCAAATTCTTTTGTATGCTGCTAAAATTAGAAAATATAGAACAAAAGTAAGATGTAGCAGACAAACATCTCATCTATTTTCGTGCAAAATTGCATGACCTCATGTGTAAACATGCAACAAATCAAGTGCCATGGGCATCACACAAACTGTTTAGAAGGAAAGCAACGGTGCACTTTATGTGATGCACCTCTTGCATTATTCCATTATTTCAATATCAGAAGCCTCTTAAATGGCTCCTGAGCCTGGTTGCTTTTACCTATTACAAAATAGTATATCATATTTCCCAGGAGTCCATACTTTTGAGACCAAGCTTCATGGACGAAAGCAGGACCTCAAGGGCAGAAGGTAACCTTATAGTTGGTCCCACCGGGGCAAGTGAAGGTGCTGGTCTGGTCATCCTTGGGGTAGCTGTAGGCATCCGGGCATCTGTCCTTGAAGAACTTAGAGTAGTTGGTCGGCCCACAGCTGCCGGAGGTGCAGCAGTACTCATTAGTTTTGAAGACGGTGCATGGGTTGTTGCAACCGCCGGGAGCCTTGAGCTCGTTGGGGCACTGCCCGACGATGTCGGCCGTGCACCGGATCCCCCTGCTGCATCCCCCGGTGGGGCTGAAGTCCATGGGCACGTTGAAGCCGTCGACAAGGGAGATGTCGATGAAGTCGAGGTTTTGGAACTGGTTGAGCGCGAACTCGGCAAGGGTGTTGGGTGGGGCGCCATAGGCCGTGCAGGCAAGTTTACCACCACAGTCACCAGTCTGGCAGTGCCCATTGCCGTTGCCGTCGAATGAACAGCCGGTACGGGCCCAGACGCGGCCACCGGTGGTGCCGGGGTTGACGTTGATGGTCCAGGACTGACCGCGGTCGAGCTGGCGGCCACCGCCTGGGACGGCGGCGGCCCAGACGGCATAGGGGCAGTTGTTGACGATGTTGAAGGTGGCGGCGTGGGAGAGGGTGAAGAGAAGGAAGGGGAAGAGGAGGAGAGAGAACGAGGCTGCGGAGGCCATTTCGGGATGAGGACTAGAGCTGCGAGTGGTCTATGGGGTGTGTTGTGAAGGGAGAAGGAAGTGGGTATTTATAGAAGGAAGGGGAGAGTCGTATGAGGTGAGATTTTGCCCACTTTGCCGTATGATCGCTGGAAACTTTGTGATGCAGAGACAGTTCAAGGTTGGAACTTGAAAGTTGTATGCGTGGGGACCAGCAGGGATGCCCCCGGGATGGTAAAAGAAAGGATGGGCAACGAAAAAGGCTTCATGGACTTTTCTATCACCTAAATCTTACATCTCTATTGTATATGATGCGCAAATATCTAATTTAAATGCCATATTATTTTATTAAAAAATAAGAAGTAATTTTAATAATCATATTCTTTGATGCTGGTTAGGACATGATTAATTTGAGTGCTAGTACAGACAAGAGGTGAACTGTCTACGTACTTGGTGGGCTAATGGACTTTCATTTGCTGATTACTTGCCCGATATTAGGCTCATAATCACATCAACCTTAATCACATCAACTTTTTCTTCATCTTCTCTTCTTTTTTTTTTCCTTCTATCTCTGGTGTGTAACAAATAATTTTGCTTATTAAATAATAAAAAGATATTTACATACAATTTAAATGCAACTTCGATTGACGACTTTCATAGTGACTGAACAATTTAGATATTAAATAAATATAATCAAAAAAAAGATATTAAATAAGATGATAAGATCAATACAGAAAAATGATAATAGTGATGTTTAACGCTCCTTTATTTTTGTGTCCAGGGGTTCATGCTCATGAATACACCATCTTTGCTTTGCAATCAAAGATTCTCATTTGAGGCCTTTAATGATGCATCTCCAATTACTTAGGCCTAAATAATTATATTATGAGTGGATGGATACTTTTCTTTCAGAAAAAAAAAAAAAAAAAATCTTAGTATATATAATTATTTATTTAATTTTAGATAATATCACAGCATATATAATATATTTGCATGCAACAAACAATCTTGGGCTTCCCCTGCACTTTTACAAATGAGCTCAAGATGATGCTAATTTGTTATGAGTTTACAAACTGGATCATGTCATATACTGATCTATTCTAAGTCATAGTAAATAATAAGAAGTTAAAGAATTCATGCCCCATCCATCTCCTGCGTGAGAACTCAGCATCCTCCGATACGTGTCAAATCTCTAGATTGCTGATGCTAATTTGTTAGCGTTTTCCACGTTCCAAGCTTGACCAGGTGTCCTCGAATGAAGGTCAAACTCGGCCTGCTAAGAAAAAGCTGGTAACGCCGAATGCAACGCGGTGGAAAGTTTCTACAAAAATCTATGCGCGGTTACCCGCCCACCAACGACGGTCCGGAACATCCATGGAATAATTGAAGTATGCGCTATTTTCTTGGTGCAGACCACGGGTCCCTTACGTTGTTTGGTCATTAAATTGCTTGCATTGTTGAGAAGTTTCCCTTGCGTTATTTTCCAAAACGCCTAAACCGAGGCACTTTATGTTCAAAAAGAAACATAGCAAGTATTTCTCCTCGTATCATGATGAGAACTTAATCATAAAATAGAGGAGTTTGTCGAAAGTTTAGAAGATGGCCCTTTATACAAGGAAAACTTTATTGGCTATTAAATTTTTCTACCAACATACACACATGAGAGATTTTCTCAATGCATTTCTCCGAGAAGGTCTTCATGTCTCATATATAAATAAAAATCTATCACTTCTTGGTAATTCAATTAAATAAAAAAGCTCATTGGAATATATTATGTATGTAAGGAAATGGTCAGGTTATTTTTAAAGAAACTTAATATAGTTTTTGTTTGAATGTTATTTAGTTTTTAGCCTAAACAAAATTAGTACTTTATATTTAATCTTTGTGCATAACTAGGCTTGTGTTTTACACATAGCAAGATTTGGTTTTGTGCATAATTATTGTTATTCCATATAGAATATAACAAACATAAAATTGTAATCAATCCAAAGAGTGGACCTTAATAATCCTTTGTTCTTATATGTGGAGTTAGCTAAGACAAAGTGCATGTGGCCTTTAGTGAGGGGCCAAGTAGGAAAGGAAGTGGCATTATCATTGGAGAGCCTTGGCAAGGTAGGACTCTCTCTTTTGTGCATCATTCATGTTGTTCTCATCTAGTCAACTATAAACTATGGATTGGTTTTTATATTGTTTTCTTTTAATTTTTAAGAAAGCTATAAAAAGGAGATGTGGATTAGACTGCTATCCAAGATATTTTTAATGCATAAACTAATGATGAGCAAATGACGCTCATGCAGATGATTTATTAAAACATAATTGCTTAAGATAAACTAGATAATTGTGTTCCCTCTTATCATTACTTTTTTTAATCTTTATATTGCTTGGTTATACATAAGGGAGTAAAAATATAGAATATATTATGTTGTCATTTAGAATTAGGGTGGTCCATATAGCTCATATGATGTGGTTAAGCTAAAATCTCTTCTTTCCTCTGTTCAATTTAAAACATTTTCTGTTGTTATAGAAGAGAAGTGAATAACGAGAAATAATTAAGGAAAGTCTGAGAAAGAAGGCAACACAACTTCTAGGATTCCCTTGGAGCATTTGCAAAACTTATTTAATAAAAAGTATCCTTGAGAGATTCTCTTATATCCTTTTGTTCCAGCAATTTGAGTCATAAGAAGTTTTTTTTAAGCTAAAAGAAAATTATTTATATTCTCTTGCTATGCATTGAGGTGAAATATCTTCTTATATTTCCTAGTATCTTTTTCCATAAACAAATTTTGCATAATTCTTCATGCATATATGCCCTGGATTGGCCGAGCCTTGCAAACCTTTAGTGATTATTTATAGTTTGTGTTTTTTATTGGGACAAAATCACCAAGATCCTTCATGTTTTTAACTTAAATTGAACATCACCCCTGCATTTTTTTAATCACTTACTTCATTCGAATTCATCAAAATAGATAATAGATCAATTCTATTAGAATATAATACTAATGATCAAACAGGCATTAGACCACGTTAGGTCATATGAGAACTTATTACTTTTCGAATATTACTTCTCCAAAAATATCTGAAATTTAATTCATAATTAACTAGTATGTAAAGAACTTGTCCAAAATATCCAAATAACCATCTATAAATATATGTGCTACAGTCATTATAAAACCCAACTTATCTAAAATACATCTAAATTAGTAACTACATAAAACTGAAAAGAGGATTTTTCCTTGCAAAGTTTCTTTTTATTTGAATTAATAATAGCATAGAAAAGTCTTTGTCTTTGCTTTGTCTATAAATTTTAGGCAATTCAAATTTGGTTGGAATAAGATTCTAGTACCATAATATCTTAGATCAATAATTTGAACTATCTTACTAGCTCTGGTCCCCTCTTAAGAGATATTTTGCAAATTTGTAGGACATTGTAGGCTTTCAAAATGGGTTCAATTTAGATCTTTCATAGGAAAGAACACTAGAAGCTCTTTCACACAAACAACCCTTCTATCATCTAACTTTTACTTTAAGATCTAAAAAACTAATGAAAAAAGACATTCGTTTAACAAACATCAGACGGATTAGAAATATTTATTTTAAAGGATTTCAATACCTTTTGTGTTCGTCCCAATCGTAGAAATAATAAAATATGAGCCTTATCCCTATTCGTTTGCAAAGATAACAGAATATGAGCCATATTCTAATTCTTTTATAAAGATAATAGGATATGAGTCATATCTTTATTTTTTTATATAAATAATAGGATATGAACTATAACTCTATTCTTTTGTGAGTGAACCATCGTTTTTTTTATTCTCTTTCAGATCTGCCTCACATCCATCAAATGAATGTCTTTTCGCATCAGCTCATTGAAATCTTAAAGCAAAAGTTAGATCTAGTATTCTTTCATATGAAAGATCTAACCCAGATCCCTTTCGAAACTACCAATGTTTTTTTGAGGTTAACTAGATAGATGATTGATTAGCGTCAAAATCTCATTATCATGAAGTCTCCTTTGAATGAAGAATGGAGTTGCCAGCCCTAATCAACTATATGTTGCCAGTCGATGCTTATGATATTAATTACTTGCGGCACTAGAATTTTGACACATTAATTTTTAGTTACTTAATGCAGGTTACTCCTTGATTTGTAACCAATCAGGCTTTATTGATCATTATGATGAGACTCAAAATAATGTTATGGAGTAGTTTATAACATGTTAGGAAATATTGTAGTCATGGGATATTTGGACATTCGATCTCTATTCCGAATAAGTATCCTGTTAGCCGAAGAACTCTATCAATCTAATAATAATTCATAGAAATATGGTCGAAACGCATACTCTTCTGGTTTTGAATGGACACGTATTGACAGTTGAACTTTTTTATCCTTTCCCTTGTCCGGGACCTCCTATGGCGGGAAAAAAAAAAAAAAAAAAACTCGGAAGACTGAAAAGAATTGCAAGTTTATAAAGCATTTTCTTTTATATATATAAAAAAAAGAGAGTAATAACGATGTTCCTCATGTGTTGCACCGCGTGGGTTATTCAATTATTTCAACCTCACACGCCTACGAAATGGCTCGTGAGTGTGGTTACGCTATCCCTGACTGCTAAATATACAGCTTTATTCAGAGGAGTCTATCCTTGAAAGCTCATCCGCGCCCTCAAGGGCAGAAGGTAACCTTATAGTTGGTCCCTCCAGGGCAAGTGAAGATGCTGGTCGCATCATCCTTGGGGTAGCTATAGGCATCCGGACATTTGCCCTTGAAGTATCTAGAGTAGTCGGTCGGCCCGCAGCTCCCGGAGTTGCAGCAGTATTGGTCGGTCTTGAACACTGTGCATGGGTTATTGCAACCCCCGGGGGCCTTGAGCACGTTGGGGCACTGTCCGATGATGTCGGCTGAGCATCGGATCCCTCTCTTGCAGCTCCCTGAGGTCGGGCTGAAGTCCATGGGTACGTTGAAGCCATCGACGAGAGAGATGTCGATGAAGTCGAGGTTGGTGTAGTAACCGGGGGAGTTCTGGTTGAGGGCGAACTCGGCAAGGGTGTTGGGTGGGATGCCGTAGGCCGTGCAGGCGAGTTTACCACCGCAGTCGCCGGTCTGGCAGTGCCCGCTTCCACTGCCATCGAAGGAGCAGCCCGTCCGGGCCCAGATGCGGCCTCTGGTGGTGCCCGGATTTACGTTGATAGTCCAGGACTGGCCGCGGTCGAGCCGGCGCCCGCCGCCGGGGACAGCAGCGGCCCAGACGGTGTAGGCGCAGTTGTTGACGATGTTGAAGGTGGCGGCGTGGGAGAGGGTAAAGAGGAGGAAGGGAAAGAAGAGGAGAGAAAATGACGCCGGCGATGCCATCTTAGGAAGGAGCGACGAAGAGCTGGTTGAGATTCAGGTAGGGTGGGTTGGGGTGGCCTCTTGGCGCTAAACGGGGGTTATTTATAGGCAAAGGGAATGGATAGATATTGACGCGGGATTGTGCCACTGCAGTCTTCAAGATTGGATAAGCATGAATTGGACTAGTTCACATACCAACCGTGCATTAGCCTACAGCCACCGAGCACTTTCCTCCTTTGAAAAAAAGTTCCAAAGCACTTTCCAGTGCATAGAAAATAATTATCAGAATATTTAACATTGTAAGCCTGCGATGCTGCCTCAATATTATGCATAACATTATACTTCAGATGCCAACTTGATATTGTTATACATAACATAATAAATTTTGTGAAAATCAATGTTTGTCAAACTTTTTCAGAACCTGTTTGTCAGAAACCCCCTGCCATACGCTGAGATCAACTGAGAAAAGAGAGCCGGAGAACAAAGAGGCGGTGCTCGAGATAACCAGAGGGAGTTGTCGTGAGATCACGGGACTCGATCTCGACAGGACAAAAAAAATACTTCTCGAGCTTCGTTTCTAACTCCGGGATCTGCAATAACCCTCTTCGGCTCCACTGGACACCGTCTCTTATTTTCCTAATTCTCCTTCCCAGTCGATCCTCCAAGGTCGGATTGGAAGTTCCTAAATGTGCCTTAGTTATTTATTTTCTCATGCATGATTCCTCGAATAGTAATTCAAAATTGATAATTTTCAATGTAGAACAAGGGAAAAATCGATACACATTATCTAGTTCTATATCTTTAGTGGAAATTATGCATAAACTCAAATGTTGATGAAGATGAATTTTTTTAATACTAGATAAAGATGAAATTTTAAGTTGAAGATAGATGTTTTATTAGAATTAGAAGCAATTTTAGCTTGTTGAAGAACAGCTCCTTTTAGGTGAGCAAGATAACCTTTAAAAGTGTCTCATCTAATTTATGAACAGGATATATCTCACTGATAGACCCTACCAATATCATTCTTTTTTCAAGATCTTTTTTTTTTTTTTTTTTTGTCATTGGAAGGTTAGATTAACCACCTAATTAATTTATCAAGGAAAATGGCTATGGTACCTAACCGAGAAGCAAAAGCCTCCCAAGGAGTAGGCTATCAAAGATTGCTGATATCCCTTCGGATTTAGAATATATAATTAAATAACTGTTTCTGCTTGCAAAGAGTTGATCGTTTGTCAAATTATTGAAGTAGTCTGAGGAATTCAGAACTCAGTTATAATATTCTCCAAAGGTATATATTGGAAAAGTCTCAAATAACTGAATAATCCTGAAAAATACTGTGTTGCGAATATAATAAACTTGTGTGAAATGCCATCTTAGGCTTTGTTTACATTTGTATCTCAAGATGAGCTCAAGAAACGTCAATGGGAGGTATCCAGTTCAAACCAAGGTGATAGCTCACTATATTATTGTAAAGAAAAAAAAAAAAAAGCTCGAGACACTTATGATGCCTTAGTTATATGCAAATTTATTTTGAGTTTACAAACTGGATCATGTCATATACTGATCTATTTTAAGTCATAGTAAATAATAAGAAGTTAAAGAATTCATGTCCCATCCATCTCCTGCGTGAGAACTCAGCATCCTCCGATACTTGTCAAATCTCTAGATTGCTGATGCTAATTTGTTAGCGTTTTCCACGTTCCAAGCTTGACAATGTGTCCTCGAATGAAGGTCAAAGTCGGCCTGCTAAGAAAAAGCTAGTAACGCCAAACGCAACGCGGTGGAAAGTTTCTACAAAAATCTATGCGCGATTACCCACCCACCAACGACGGTCCGGAACATCCATGGAATAATTAAAGTATGCGCTATTTTCTTGGTGCAGACCACGGGTCCCTTGCGTTGTTGGAGATTAAATTGCTTGCATTGTTGAGAAGTTTCCCTTGCGTTATTTTCCAAAACGCCTACCGAGGCGTTCCGATATCATGGAAATATGTAGTGCACAAAGAGAAAAGATACGGTCAAGTCTGACGGCATTTAGCTCTAGTCAACTCGGTGCAAGGCTATAAACGATGTCATCTGGAAAATGTCAAAGTCAACCACTATTTGTTAGGATAATCTTGACTACAATTCTTATCTGCTGGACGATTCGGACGGAACCAGGAGGAGCGCATGGAAAAGTTTGCCAGCTGTTGAGTCCTCCGCAAACTAAGTGGATTTTAATAGCCTTGAAAGAGACCCGCGCAAGAATTCATTTCCATTGAAAATCAATCTATTTACGATCAGCTTAAGTTAATTCCCGATCAAGCTCGATTCAAATTTAATTGAAACAAGCTTTAAATAGAGTTTATAGGCTTGAAATTAATTTCAAATCTTAATATTAGCTGATATATTAATTTCATAAATTCTGTGCAAATAAATCAAATAAGTACTTGTTGATACATCAACCAAATTTGTTTCATAAATGATAAATAATTGATATGCACTATCAAGGTGCTAAGAAGGTGAGAACAATTCCTCATTCACTGGTTGACTTCGTTATAATAGGATAATCTTATTGTCATCAAGCCAAATTGGATGCTTTGCCAACCTTCGCATCAATCAAGCTGAGCTTGATAGAACACCAAAATATTAAATAATATAACATATTACAAATATGATAATATGTATTTTATATACTACCATACAAGATTTGATAATATGTATATCATAAAAAGTATATTTTCCCAAATTAGAACCAAATAGAATTACTTAACATCAAAACCAACCCACCCTAACCTGGTTAAGATTTGGTTGATTTGGGTTCATTTTTGGGTTACCCAAAAATTAAAAAAGTAAATAAATAATTATTTTTTCAAAAGATTAGTCGTTAATTAATGGAAATGCAAAAGGCAATATATAATGTATTTCAAGACATCACAAGATCAAAAATATTTTTAAATCTATAACATAATATGTTATATATTCCCATCACAATAAACCAATAGTTAATAAAATCAAGAATGAAAATTAAAAAAATAATCATATATTAATTGATTAATATATTATTATAAATCAACTTTCACAGGTCTATATACATTTTACCAAGCAGTGATTTTCTCGAGGCATAGTTTTGAGATGGCCTTCGCCTCTCGTAAGCAAGTCTATCTCTCCTTGGTGGACGACTTGAGCGAGGACAGTAAAAGAATTTTTGTGGACAAGGACACTTCAATGTAGTCTGTATAGGAGAGCTTAAGTACACGTGGTTTTCTTTTTCAGACTGGTTTTTTTTTTTTGTTTAGGCTTGAACCTGCACACTATTAGCATTTTGATCTCTATATACAGTAGATTTGTGTCGCACACATTAAGGCTTTTCATTCAATTATCTTTATTTTATACACATCTAATACACTTTCAAATAGGCGTTTCAAATAGGTCGGGCAGTGAATATGAAATAACAATCGATCTAGGATTTGGGCCTTAATTTCACCTTGATTTCTAGTGTTGGATAGGATGAACAGGGTAGGGCCGTTGGAGAGGGCTAAGTGGGAAGCAAGATTGCACTTTCATTTGAGTCTTGGCAAGATGGGATTCTCACCTTGTCCCTCCAAGATTCGTGATTAGTATGTAGGTTATTCTTAATCTATTTCAACACGAAAAATCTAGTCAACTGGTAATTATTAAAGCTAGTCTACCAATATGGATGAAAATGAATTTATTTCTTTATTTGTTTTAGATTTTAATTAAGAAAGCTACCTAAAGAAGATGTGGCTGGAAACGAATCAACTTTCAATTCATGCCTTTGATTTTGTTCGGTCTTCTCTGCACAATGGGCTGCATATTATCCTTTTCCACTATTAGAAATTAAAAAAAAAATGCTACTAAAAAATAGAGGAATATGAGTCTGAAATGACCTTACCTTTTTTGTACATTTATTCAACTAATTTTTCCCAACTACATATAGGCATTATATAGGCATTACAATATTAACTACAACGAAGTGGGAAACCTATAACAAGAACATGGGAACATAGGAACATAGAGTTTGTTCAGCAGAAAACAAGGAGAAAAAAGACATCAGGACTTGACTTAATGAACACAAGAGAACATGAGTTGGTGTGTTCATATAATTTGCATCACATTCTTCCTTGCAAAATCACAAATACCAAGAAATTTTTCGAGATACGACCATTTTGAGAGGGGAGTGCCATTATCAGAACCTTAGCAAGTTGATTATTTGTTAGATAATCTTTCATCTCAATTAGTCCTTCAGATATTATATCTCATAAAAAATGATGGCGATGTCTATATGCTTTACTCGCCCATGATGATAAGGATTTTGCACCATTAAGATAGCTCCTATGTGTTCATAAAAGATCTCCATAGCACTAGCTAAGGCCAATAAAGATATTTTAGTATGTATCATATTCAAAATACTTAACAAGCTAAATAAGTAGCTACAATATGTTTAGCCTCCAATAGTGACAATGCAACAGTTGCTTGCTTCTTTGATGTCCAAATAATTGCTCTAGATCCAAGAGTAAAAAGAAATTCTATGGTGCTCTTTCTATCATCCAAAGAACCTACTAAAAACCAAACAATTTTAGGTTAGAAGCATGAGAATATTGATCACCATAGTTACTTATTCCTCGAACATAGTGTAGAATCCTTTTTGCTCTACCAAGATATTGCTTGGTAGGCTTATGCATGAACCTTGACTCCATGTTAACAACAAACATGATATTAGGCTAAGTATGTGTTAAATATATTAGTCCTTTAATTAGACATCGAAAAAACCTTGCATATGCTAAACCTGTGCTATCTTCAAGTGTTAACTTCTCATTTGTATACATAGGTGTCTTGGCTTTTTTACAGTTAGTCATTCTAAATTTTTCTAGAAAATCAAGAATAAGCTTCTCTTCTGAAATGGAAATCTCTTCTGCTGCTTTTTTGGCTTCCAAACTAAGAAAATAATGGAGAACTTTCAATTCTGACATCTCAAATTCAAACAACATTTTCTCTTTTGATTCATTAATAAAAGATGAAGGAGAGTCAGTATATATGATATCATTGATATATAAACATACAATAAGCATTTGACCCTTACTGTCTATCTTGACATATAATATGGGCTTACTTGGACTTCTTTGAAACCCATTTGCATAAAGATAAAAGTCAATTCTACTATATCTAGCTCTTGGAGCTTGTTTCAAATCATAGAGAGCTTTTTTGAGCTTATAAACCTTCTTTCTTTTACCTCAATCATAAATTCCTATAGTTACTCAACATACATATCTTCAAACAAATCTCCATTCAAAATAACAGGCTTAACATTAAACTGATGTACTATAAATTATAATGTGCATCAATAGATAAAACAATTTGAACATTTTCTATTCTATCATATATCTCTATGAGTTCTTTTTCTTTAGTGTTTTTCCTTTAGTTATTTCTTTGTTAATTTTTTTCTTGCTGTGCGCCAGTGCTGTAATAAGTAGAATCAAAGCGTGCTCTTGTTTCTATACTTTCCTATAGGAAAAGATGCTCATTGATGCTTTTCATAGGTGTACCCTTTATAAACTTCATCCGCATGTTTAAATAAAGGCAGTCTTATTATCATTTCCTTCTTATGGAGCAACTTCAGTCCATGAAAGTTTAAATGCTCATACTGTTTATGCCATAACCATGAATTAGCTTTCACTTTAGTAACAAAAGATAATCAATTCTAGAAATTTTAGGAGGAAAAATCTTATTTGCAGTCATACAAACTTTAATGAGAGGCACATTAAGATTTGCATTGCTAATAATACATTTATCATTATGAAATAAGACTGAATACTCCTTTTTAACCAACTACCCAATACTAAACATATTGTGTTTTAAACCTATAGGAATATATAAGACATCATGAATGAACTTCTCTTCTTGATTTAGTTTTGATCATAATCATACCTTTACCTTTAGCTTGAACTTATTTATTGTTGCCAAGACAAACCTATAACTTTATAGAATAATCAATATTTTGAAAAATTTTCTTCGTACCTATCGTATGATTGCTATAGCCACTATCTAAAAATCAAATATTAGTATTGCTTTCTTCTCCATTCAAATAAGCAAAAAATAAATTGCTTTCTTCTTTCTTCTCCTCAACAAAATTTTCCTTATACTTAGCTTTGTCCCAACAAAATTTTTCTATATGCCCATATTTTTTTACAAAATTAGCATTGTATATTAGCATAATGATTATGTCCTTGCTTATTATCGAAGCCATCTTGATTTGCATCAAATCTTCATCGATTGCAGCCTTGGCACCTTTCATGACTTTGACCATTATATCCACCTTTACCACGGCTTTTGCTAGTGGATTTACTTCCATACTCAGTTTTATCTAAGACCTCAAACTTTGCTTAAAAAGCTTGTTCAGTGACTTTTTCTATATTCTATTAGGTCTTTGTTCATATGCTTGCATGGAACCTATTAATTCATTGAGAGCATATCTATTCAAATTTTTAGACTCTTCTATGGCTATAACAACATGATCAAACTTAGATGGTAAATTCCTCAAAACCTTCTCAATAACCCTTTGATTAGATAAATCTTCTCCTAGAGCTCGAATTTGATTGACAATAACTATAAATCTTCTCTATAACAACATGATCAAATGCTAGAGAAAAGCTTTTGTACAGATTCAAAATTTTTCATCAAAAGAGTTTTAAAATCATGACAAAGACTTTAAAGTTTTACTATGATCACCTTATCCAATCCTCTGTATTCATTCTTCGAAATGATCCATTTTTCTTTGGATTTGGTAGCTGCTACTATCTTAGAAAATGTGGACTCATGAACCATTTATTGCAGCATAAACAATTCCTTTAAATCTTTCTTCTAGGTTTCTTTTAATTTATTTCTTTGTTGAATAGAAAGACTAGCACCTTCATCAACTGATTCAACACGACCATTCTCTGTAAGATTCCATAAGTCTTTAGATAGGAAAAAAGTCTCCATCTTAATCTTTCAAAACTCATAGCATTCACCGTTTAAGATGGAAATTAAAGATTGAGAAAGGTTCAGACCATTATCATTAACTACTATCATATTTAATTTTTTTGAGAAATTTTATCAAATAATTGTTGGGCACAATTGTACTTGCAAAGAATCTCAAGTTGCAACTCAACCAATCTTCTACAATTATCGAGCAACTTCAGCCAAGCTCCTTTCTTCAGCCATGAACAGAACCTAGCTCTGATATCAAGAGATTGTTGGCTCCTCTTTGCACGATAGGCTATACACTATCATTTTCACTGCAAGAAACAAAGAAGAATATTACTAAAAAAATATAGAAATATGAAGCTGAAATGAACTAAACTTTTCTATACATTTACTCAACTATTTGCTACCTGCTGTATATAGGCATTACAACATTAACTATAGAGGGGCAAAGTGAGAAACCCATGACACCAACATGAAAATATGGGAACATGAAATTTGTTTAGCAGAAAACAAGGATAGAAAAAAAAAAAACCATGTTCCCATATTTTCATGTTGGTGTCTTCATATATTTTGACTTGGGTAACATAGGAGAACATGGGTAGGTGTCTTCATATATTTTGGATCACGTTTGACAGATTTGAGCACAAATTGGATTTAGAGATTATATGTCAAACCATCTAGATCTGATCCTCCTATCGAACTGGCTGCTACCTTAAAACATCCTCACTGTACAAGCTAACGTTAAACATCCTCACAAACTAATGTTGGACAAGGGTCATGCAGATGGTCCATTGAGAAGAAATAAAGCTTTAGAGCGTTCAAATTTCAAAAGGTCCACAAAGAACATATAGACCGTTAAGAAAGCATTTATGTACTATTTTATTATTCCGTTTAATGTATATCATGGGGCCTGCTCATTAATCGAGCTACAACGGCCTTATTCCTAATTTATTATCCTCTAAGTGTCTATAAACTTCAAGGGCAGAAGATAACTGTGTAATTGGTCCCGGAGGGACAGGTGAGGGTGCTGGCTAGATCGTCGTTGGGGCCGCTACTTAAAGAAATTGGAGTACTTGTTCGGCGGGCACCTGCCATCGTTGCAGCAGTATTCGTTGGTCTTGAACACGTTGCATGGGCTGTTGCAATCCCCTGGCACCTTCAACTCCTCCGGGCACAGCCTGACCAAGTCGGCTGAGCACCGGGCTACCCGGCCCTGGGGACAACTCCCGGAGTTGGGGCTGATCTCCATGGGCACATTGAACCCATAGACGATGGATAAGTCGAAAAAATCCGGGTTTTGGAAGGATGCATGCTAGGCGAGCGTATTAGGAAGGGAGCTGTAGGCCTGGCAAGCGAGGAGGCCGCCGCAGTTACCGATCTGGCGGTGGCCGTGGCCGCTGCTGTCGAAGAAGCAGTTGGTGCGGGGCCAGACGCGGGCACTGGTGGTGCGAGGGTTAATGGTGAGGGTTCATGTCTGGTTCTTGTCGAGTTGGCGGCCGCCACCGGGGATGGCGGCAGCCCAGACGGTGTAGGAGCACCGGTTGACGATGTCAAAGCTGGCGGCGTGGGAGAGGGTGAGGAGGAGGAAGGGGGAGAGGAGGAAAGAAAGGAAGGTTGATGAGCCCATTTTGGGATCCAAGACAGAGTAGGTCTTTTCGGCCTGGGTGTTGTTGTAGGAGGAGGTTGCTGTGGGTACTTAGAAGAGGCTGGGAGATCAGTGAGGAGGGTTATCGTGTGGCTTGTATGAAATGCTTAGGGTGAGAAAGTCCAAATTAAGACGGAATGGACTTCGGCTGAGGACACAAATGGAGAGGGACCAGCCGGGCTGCGGACGAGCTGATTAATGATCACATAGATTTTGTTGCAAGCAAAGTATAATAATATAATTCCATTTTATCTCTCTCTCTCTCTCTGTTTCACATTCATGGTTCGCAGGAAACATGAATATCAATGTAGAATTCAACAAGGATAATTGTGTTGAAGTTTCATGTTGCATATTTCCTCTTTCAACTTGTCTAACCTACCTTCTTCTAAATGATCAAGACAACCAAATTACATAATGATTGTTTTATATTTTCTCTTTGAAGGGCGCATGCATTATAAAAATTCTCCTTTTTAACACTACTACAATGACTTGAGCTTATTATTAAAAGAGCTCAACTCCTTACTAATTTTAAAAAGTGCAGCTAAAAAATTTCATAAATATTCAAATGCCTGATCTGTATGTAGCTTAGATATGTATCAAAAACTGATTTTATGAACTGGATGCAAATGTCCATGTGCCATAGGAGAATTAGGTGTGAATGCCTATATCTCAAGTCATAGTTAAGATTTCTTTGCTTAGCAAAGAGGTGCCAATCAACTGAGATAAATTCAATAAACATGTTCTTTGATGCTAGCTGGAACTTGCTTGATTTAAGTACTAGTAAAAATGAGAGATGAAAAGTTGGCGGGTCAATTAGACTTCTCTTTGCTGATTACTTGCCAGACATTAAATTCATAATCACATCACTTTTCGTGTGCACACACAATAAATAATTATGGTTAAGATCACATGTAACTTGAATTGGCAACTTTCATATTGAATGAAAAATTTAGATATTAAATAAGAGGATAACATCATATAGTAAAATGACATCAGTGGTGATAACGTTTCTTTATATTTTTGTGAATTGGACCTTATGCCCATGGATGCGCCATCTTTGTTAGCAATCAAAGGTTCTCATTTCGAGTCTTGAATGATGCATCTCCAATTAGTTAGATCTGAATAGTTATAGTATGAATGGGCAGTTATCTTTCTTTTAGAAAAAATATTTCTTAGTGCATGTGATTATTTATTCGCTAACAAATCTGAGATGCGACAAACAAACTTCGACTTTCCCGGCACTTCTAGAAATGAGCTCAAGATAGCCCAGTATGAGTTTTTGAAGGCACTAGCACGAGTCCCATCAGACAAGGATCCCAATAGTCAATTAAAAAACAATCCGCGTCAACATCCCTACTTGCGTGTTCCAAGTGCTTGGACCGTTGATGCCGACTCCCCTGAACGTTTTTTATTCGCCAAACTTGACCGCAACCTTTGATTGGAGGTCTATGTTAGGCCTGCTGAAATAGCTAGCAAAAGTGGAAAACCGCCGCCACCTCGCTGGAAAATATCTAGACACGTCAAATTGGCTGCCTCATACGCCTCTCTACATTATTCAATATTAACAGATTTTATCAATGCTATATATTGAAGAATCCTTTGTGGATTTGGGTGTCGTTTTTGTCCGCTCGTGTGGATCAACGGCGGACACGAGAGGAAGTCTAGGAACAAGCCTTCTAACAGTCCAATGCCATGTTCCTTCCCTCTTCTCTTATGTTATTCTTGGATACATCTTCCGTGTGTTAGTTTCCATCCTAGGTCTATCATATATAGTCGGTGTCACGGTGTCAGACAAACACGTGGCTCTGGCCAAGCCAAGTGACAATTTGATTCTAGACTCCTCGGTACAGGACTACGAAGATCGTCACAAGGGAAAAGTTCGTCAAATGCTCTAAGTTTGTGGATAACCTTCGCAAAAAAGTCAACTCCTTTGAGGATTAGATTAGACTGGTTCCTTGAAGCCCATGTAGAAAGTTTTTTCTCACCTCTTGAATCGTCTATAAACCAAGTCGCAATAAGCAGCGTACGCAAATCAGTTTAAGTGGAATTCGTGTTGAGAAGAAGGGAAGCCATTGTGCTCCGAGATTCAATGTTGCGTGCAGAGAAATTTCATCTTAGAGTTAAATCAAATTCAATAAGTATCTATTAAAATATTAGTTGCTTACCTTCATGAGTTGAGTTAATCATTGAAAAAAAATAAAAACAAATAATGAAAGAAGTCTTCGTTGCTAAGAAACAGGGGGCCTGGGTATGGTAAAAATTCACCCTCCTGAATAGTCTAACCTTGGCTATACGCTACTTAATTTAATAAAATTGGATTAGGCTCCAACCCAGTCTTTCACTGGGAGGAAGAAAAAAAAAAAATGAATGCATCTGCTATAGATTCCAAATAGTTTCTCATAGTTTGTGCAAATATTTAATATCGCAACAACAATTGATGAACGAAAGACGTTTGTAGTGATCCAATCCAATTTGTAAGATCAACTTATATGCATTCGCTCGAGCATTTCTTATCCAACTTGCCCAAAGGGGATGAGGTCATATTGGGTAGGAAATGGATTGCCGGATCGAGCAACTTGCCATAGCATTCTCTTCTTTTCCTTTGTAATTAGTCATCTGTAAGATATTGAACATGGAGGAGTGCATTACTGACAGAAACTTTTCTATTATTCCATTATTGCTACATTACAGGCCACTGAAATGGCTTGTAAATCTGGTTACAATAACCTTATTCCAAAGCTATCAGAGACTCCAAATAGAGTCTTGCATGGATCAAATGAGCTCTCAAAAGCCTCAAGGGCAGAAGGTAACCTTATAGTTGGTCCCACCGGGGCAAGTGAAGGTGCTGGTGGGATCATCTTTAGGGTAACTATAGGCGTTCGGGCATAGGCCCTTGAAGAACTTGGAATAGGTGGTTGGCTCACAGTCGGAACCCTCAGGGCAGCAGTACTGATCGGTCTTGAAGATGGTGCATGGGTCATCGCAGCCGCCGGGCACTTTGAGCTCGCTGGGGCACTGCCCGACGACGTCGGCGGTGCATTGGATATCTTGGCTGCAGCTGGCCGAGGTGGAGCGGAAGTCCATGGGCACGTTGAAGCCCTGGACGAGGGAGATGTCGATGAAGTCGAGGTTGGTGTAGTAACCGGGGGAGTTCTGGTTGAGGGCGAATTCGGCGAGGGTGTTGGGTGGGGAGCCGTAGGCGGTGCAGGCGAGCTTACCGCAGTCGCCGGTCTGGCAGTTCCCGTTGCCGTTGGCGTCGAAGTTGCAGCCGGTGCGGGGCCAGATGCGGGCAGCGGCGGTGCCGGGGTTGACGGTGACGGTCCAGGTCTGGCCCTGGTTGAGCTGTTGGCCGCTGCCGACGTTGCCCGGGGCTGCCCATGCGGCCCACACGGTGTAGGCGCAGTTGTTGACGACGTCGAAGGTGGCGGCATGGGAGAGGGTGAGGAGGAGGAAGGGGAAGAAGAGGAGAGTGAGGGAGGTCGAGGAGGCCATTTTGATATCGAGGAAGATAGCTTTCTGGTTGAGGATTGCGTGGGGTTGTGGGAGGGGCGTTAGGAGTATTTATAGAGCGAAGCGGAGGGTGGGACGAGGAGGGTGTTTTTTCTTTCTTTCATTTTTTTTTTTTTTTTTTTTTTTTTTTGACGTGCCCGCATGGTTTGGAATAATGTAATGTTGTGGATGGTATGGAATTAACTAAGCGGAGACAGGAGGCGGCTCGCTTGCATACGACGAACGGACGAAAAAGATCAGGTTGAGTTTTGAGTTTTAAGTTTTTATTCATAATTTTTTACGTGAAATAAATTTAGTCTTTTTTAAAAAAAATTATAGTGATAAAAGTTGGGTGGTTGGGTGACTTTTCTAACTCTAAACCATTCAACCGTTTGTTTTTTTTTTTTTTTTTTTTTTTTTTTTGAACTGTTGAACCGTTATTTTGTCATATGAGCTGGACTAGAGTTTTTCTTATAAAAAATATCTTATAAATCAGCATATATTTTCGTCATAATTATAAGTTAAACATTCGTGCGGATATTGATTAAGCTTCGGAACATAACTAAAGTTTGTTTATATAATTCAAATTATTACTTTTAAGATCTAGGAGAGACTAATCTACATCATTTCTGTCCTTGACCCATCTTACCCTCACAGGATTGACTCTTAACAAAAAAAACCTACCTTCTAAATCTAAGTGAAAGAAATGATACTATTCAAATAAGTGGTCGATGATTTACCCAATTCAAAATAAATTAAAATATTTGCTTTTTTTCAAAAAACTATTTTTCTTTTTTCTGGTTTTTTTTTGGGTCTAGAGTGGGCTCAACCGTAATCAAGTCTTGCGTGCATCCAATAAAAATGATAAGCCTTGGGAACGTTATAATTATCCATCCATCAGTCACGGTCAGTGTTCTCTTGTGACGATCTCTGAGTTGCCTAACTTCTGTTAATATTTTCCATACAACAAAGTTGACGGTAGCTTCCTTTGTAGCAGTGACCGGGTCAGGCAGACAGAATTAAGTTGTGGCATCTCTACCTTGGTCAACACCTTATTGGATTAATGGATTTCTAGTAGCCTCCCCAAGTTAAACCTATTAAAAGAAACAACGAAGCTGGAGGTAGAAAGTATCTTCATTAAATTAAATAACACCTGCTTATAGTGACTTTAATAGATTTTACAAGGATACAAAATCTCTGCTTAAAATTTACTGCGTACGTGTCTTGCTTAAGGCAACTAGATCAGCCTTCACCATGAGATGAAAGCATTAGAACTCTATGCAGAATTGATGAATAAACTTTCACGTTTTTCAGACAATATACTTCATATATTATAAAGCAATCTAAGAAACAATACTAACAGATTAAAGGGTCTCTCATACTCGCCTAACTTATTAATATAATTATTTTAAAGTAAAGCAAGTGAGACTGAAAACCAACTTACTAATACCCGGTCATCAGTGACTACACCAACGGTCCTAGAACGCAATCTCAATTCGGGAGTTTACTATAAAAAATAGATTTCCACAAATTCAATTATATTTTATGATATTTAAAAATTTTGAGCTAATACCTTGAAGGATATATTAAGATGTTCGTTGTGATCATTATCTACAAATAACATAACACTTATTTTTGGTTATTGGCTATATTTATAGACTGCTCTTACAAAATCTTAATTAAACTTTTCTAGATTCATTCCGTTTCAGCTGCAATGTACCCATGCACTAATTCCTTTTTTCTGATCACCAGATAAGCAAAGATTAATAACTACTAAAGTGAAGCAGTGATCACAATTTAAGGTTGCTAGTATTGAAGTAAAAATTATGTGTTTCATATGAAAAAAATAAGGTTCTATCAAAGAAGTCTAATTGCTTAATAACAACTTTAACCTTCAATCAAATGTTCTCACAATTGATGATACCATCGAGATTTGAAGCTTGAGTGCTTTTTGATCACTAGCCAATTTTAAAAGCCAAAAAAATGGATCAATATATTTTTTATTTGAATTAAGAAAAGGCCAGCCTTCTCCATTGGCTTCTCCCTAAATTTTAACCTTCGGCATAAAAAACAAAGAAAGACTGTTTTTTCAACAAAAAAGAAAAAGGGTGAACAGATTGTTGAATAATCTCTGCGGGCTTCTGAGGGAATTCTGATCCTATTAGACTAATGGTGCATCCAATTTCCTATCCCTTTCCTAGAACACTCCACGCAAAAGAGGCACTCAGATCAGACAAAGTATTCAGAGACTATGATGTCGCCATGCGTAGAATTCCACCCTTGACTTCCGATATTGCGTGGAAACATGTAGCTCAGAAATGGAAGACGCGCACCGGTGAAGCCGGATGATATGTTATGTGAGTCTCTTGGGGCCCAGACTTTGAGGACCAAGCCACGTCAGTGTAAAATTTATAATTTAATTTAGATTAATATTTTTAGCAAAATTAAAGACATATTAGAGAAAATAAACGGTATTCATGCTTTAATTTTCCAAAGCTTACCTTACATCTAAAATTCTAGGAGCCACTTGCGTCTGCGCAGGCATTTGCGTGTGCTAGTTGTTGACATAAGTCTTTATTAAATATAAGTCAATTACATGAGTAAAATATGGGAGAACATTTTTCATTGGAATTTTAAGTCTCCTAACTTAACTAATTTATCTGTATCCCATCCTTCTAAGCATGTCTCTCTTCTTCAATCTAAAAAATCATGCCATATTTTAATAATTCTCATATATATAATACAGGCCAGGTTAGGTTTGAACTTGTCATACTTGTTTCGACTTTGAGTCTGACCCAATAACTCGAGTTACCTTTTTTTACCCTCGATCCGATTCAATCCGATCACTTCTAATGCTCTCTTTCCTTATTCTGAAGGAAATCCAACTCATGTTTCTTATATTACTCATATATTTCTACTTTTTACCTTATAAAAATATTATTTTACAATATTTATACTTAAATATAAATATTTTCATTTTTTGTTATTTTTTATTTTCCTAAGTAAAATTATATCTTAATTTTGGCATTTTTTTCTATTCTAAACTTTTAAATTTTAAAAAATAAGTTTATATATATATTTATATTAATTAACTTTTATAAGTTATATAATATTACATGTTTTAATATTTAAGTTAAGTTGTCTTATCAGTTTGAATCCAGTGGCCCAACATACATAAATGTGAGATAGACTTGAATCTATATTAAATTTTGCACCTTACCTTTTTTTTTTTTTTTTATAAAAAAAAGTCAATTGTCAAAGCTATAGAGCACGGGGAGCGCTAATAAGGGATTTACTAAAGGCTTAATTGATTTATAAAACGGTCGTACAACATTACATTATTCCATTATTTCCATGCTACAAATCTGACTCAGAAAACTGGTTTATTTAGCTTATTTGACATGGATCATACTTCATGCGGAGTACGTATGTGAACATGCTCTCGAGTCTCAGGGGCAAAAGGTAGCCCTATAGTCGGTCCCGCCGGGGCAAGCGAAGAGACTGGTCGGATCATCCTTGGGGTAGCTGCAGGCGTCCGGGCACTGGCCCTTGAAGCACTTGGAGGAGTCCGTGGGACTGCAGGGGCTGTTGTCAGGACAGCAGTACCGTTCAGTCTTGAAGATGGTGCACGGGTCGCCTTAACCCCCCGTCACCTTAAGCGCGCTTGGGCACTGCCCGACGACGTCGGCAGTGCACTGAATATATCGGCTGCAGCTCGCCGAGATGGAACGGAAGTCCATGGGCACGTTGAAGCCCTGGACGAGGGAGATGTCGATGAAGTCGATGTTGGTGTAGTAACCGGGTATATATATATATATTAGACAATAATATAATGTAATTCAGAAGTATATTTAATATAAAAGATATACAACAAAAATGCTACCGGTTTAAATTTTTGGACAATTTTTATTCCAATTTCAACACAAATAGTATTATATTATGAAGAATAGATTAATAATAATTATTCTATAATAAATAATAGTTACTATAGAAGATATATAACGGAGTCGTTGCGCATCTGGATCCCGTACACCAGCTTCTCTAAGACAAAAATAAAAGAAAAACTCATCCTCTGTCCGCCCATCACAGCTTGTCCATGGATTCTCCACGCAAGTCCTCATGGCCTTAACGTGAAACACTGTTCTCCTTATACATATATTTATATATATAATTCTGCCACGTGTTTTATCCAAACGTCATAGGATCCTGTCATTTTGTGATCCACTCGTTCCATGCGGAGAGGGAGGAGGTCGGATGGTTCGCCGGAGAGGGAGGCAGAAAACAGAAGGGGGAGCGCGCGAGAGAGTGTCCGTTCTCTTTGTCACCGCCTCAGTGTGCACCGCCTCACCGCCTCACGAAGAGGCGGTGGCCATGCGGCGAACGGTGGACGCACCCAGCAGCTCAGCTCACAATTCGCGCGAGAGAGTGTCCGTTCTCTCTGTTCCTTTGTTCACTAAAAACAGAGGCTTCATCACCTCAAAGTGCACCGTCTCACCACCTCACGGATAGGCGGTAGCCACGCGGCGCACGATGGACGCATTCCCAGTGCCAAGTCAGCCCACAGCAATCATTGGGAATCCCGTATTTTAAAATAGAGAGAGAGAGAGAGAGAGGGGGGAGGGGGGGTGGGTTAAGAACCCCGATGGATTTATAAGTTGAATATTTAAGAATCTGATGGATTCCACGTGGTGTTTCTGACGACGGTCGGTCACCTACGATTATAAATAGCATGGGATTTGAGGGAGAAGCATATACAACATAAGCGCAGAAGTAGTAGTAGTAAGAAGCAAGAGAGGAAGGTAGAGATGGAGAGTAACAAGGTTGCTTCGCTCCTGGTAGTGGCCTTGGTGCTTGTGGCCACCTTTGCTCCCTCCGCCTTCCGCCCGCTGTGAGCATGGACTCCCCTCGGATGCCGATCGGGATGGGGTTACGAGCAGCAGGACTCCCCTAATGCTGGAAGGTGGGCTCCGCAGGAACGATGGCTGTCCCGGTTCCTTATGTGGTGCATCAAGACAGTGCCGCAGTGGGTGTGTTTGCCATCTTGGCCCTTGGGGTGGGGTGTGCATGGGGTCGTGTTGCGAAGTGCAGCAGCACGTCGACTGGAGAGTGGCGATCGGCGCTTTAGCTTGAAATAATTTCCACCGTGTCCGTGTTGTTGTACGTGTTAGTGTTGCCTGTTGAAGCTATGGGTTCAAGCATGAAATAATGTCGGTCGAGTCCGTCCTGTGTTGTTGTCTGTTGTTGGAAGCTGCTACGGTTTCATCCATGTCCTGTTTTCAGTGAATTTCGATGCATTACCATGAAATTATAAATAATGTCGATCGACTCTGTGTCAGTCGAGTTTGTGTTGAATTGTTGTCTGTCGCAAGCTATGGGTTCATGCCCTGCATCGAATGGTGTTCGATGCTGAAGCATTACCTCGATCGAGTCTATGCTGTGCTTTTTTGTTGTCTAGTGGAATGTTTTCTCCTAACCGTGTTAGTTTATCTCGCCTTTAATTTAAGGCACTGGCCCTTGAAGTACTTGGAGTAGTCCCTGGGACTGCGGGGGTTGTTGTCAGGACAGCAGTACGGATCAGTCTTGAAGATGGTGCACGGGTCGTCGCAACCCCCCGTCACCTTCAGCACTCTGGGGCACTGCCCGACGGTGTCGGCAGTGCACCGGATATCTCGGCTGCAGCTCGCCGAGATGGAACGGAAGACCATGGGCACGTTGAAGCCCTGGACGAGGGAGATGTCCATGAAGTCGAGGTTGGTGTGGTAACCGGTGGCGTTCTGGTTGAGGGCGAACTCGGCGAGGGTGTTGGGAGGGGAGCCGTAGGAGGTGCAGGCGAGCTTGCCGCCGCAGTCGCCGGACTGGCAGTTCCCGTTGCCGCTGGCGTCGAAGTTGCAGCCGGTGCGGGCCCATATGCGGGATCTTGGGGTGCCGGGGTTGACGGTGACGGTCCAGGTCTGGCCGTGGTCGAGCTGGCGGCCGTCGCCGGGGGAGTTAGGGCTGGCCCAGGCCCAGGCCCAGGCCCAGTTGGTGTAGGTGCACTGGTTGACGATGTCGAACGTGGCAGCGTGGGAGAGGGTGAAGAGGAGGAGGAGGAGGAGGAGGAGGAGGGAAGGGATACTCGACGTTGATGATGCCATATTGAGTTGAAGGAGTCTGGTGGGGTTTGGCAAGGATGGAGCTACGATGGGGACTTAAATCTGGGAAAAGGGGTCGGAAGGGTGAGGAAGGAACCCTACCTGTGCTGCCGAGTGGCTTGAAATTTTCAAAAGATATGGTGGAATTGGCTTTAAGTTGGACCGACTATCGATCTTGCCTGGTTATTTCACACTTGGGGGAGGAAGGATGGAAGGAATCGGGAGTTTCTAGAAGCATCTTATATATATATATATATATATATAACAAAAAAAGGTCTAATTCATATATAATATGCCATCATATAATGTTTTTACATTATCATTATGCTATGGAGAGAGAGGATAGAACTCTGTACCGATACGATCACTTGTTATTTAATAAAAATCATGGCTGTTTTAATAATTTCAGACCACTGAGAATTTATATTTAAAGTTTGTATTAAGGGCATGAAGTATGTTATCCTGTTTAAAAAGTTTAGCCCTGTAAGAACAAAATAACAAGAGGCATTATAGGAATCTTATCTTATGCATGAAAGAGCATTCACCGCATACACTATAATTAAATAAACAGTGGTATGGTATAAAATGGTAATCAATTAGAAAATAATATGTGATGGTTTAAATAGGAAGTATCTGGCAAGGAAAAGAAGTTCATGAACAGCATCACTCACTTTGAAGAGTAAAACGTATCCAAGCATCCATAGTTAAACGTGTCCAATCATCTATCATTAAACAAATCAAATCAGAAGAATTCTTCATACTTTTATATAAGACTCCACATACATGCACGGTAGAGTACTCAATCCTTTTTTTTTAAAAAAAAAAAAATTCTTTCTTGATCAAGATATAAAAGAATTTTTTTGAAGAACATTTCCAAACCTCTTCTATAAAAATCCTGTTTTAGATTAGTCTGAGTTTTCCTCTTCAAATTGCTTAGCATTCCAAAGCCGATTTTGGATGCCAACATATATCATAAATTTTGAATAAGGTTATGAGAAGTATACCCTAATAAAATTAAGCAACTGCTCATTCCAAAATCGATTTTGAATGCCAACGTATATCATAAATTTTGAATAAGATTATGAGAAGTTTATTAGCAACTACTCAAATAATAAAGAGATCAAATGGTAATTCAGTTTAATAGTTTCTGTGCATTAAGAATGAGTTAAGTTAATAGTTTGTTGTTTTCACTGCCAAAATTATATTTAGTTTTTCAAGCAAAGTTCTATCTAAAGAAAGATTAAATGATATATTATACAAGATAGTAGTTTGTTGCTTTCTCTTACTTGACGACGTAGACAACGGCCCACTGACCATGTTACATGCCCAATCACACAGCATATAAATGGTCTAACCAACAACGGCACCGACGCAGATGAATTCGCACAGCCGTTCCTTTGGAAGCATTGCAAAGAAGTGAATTTATCAACACAGTTCGCTAAGTCTGCATCCCTACGATACCAGAAGAGAGATTAACAAAATACAAGTAATCATGAATTTATCAACAGAAAAACAGTAATCAATGGGGTAGATCTCCAGCATGCGTGCATCATGAAACATGGAGAACCATTGAAAGTTCCCTCCACTTGCTTCCCGTGGTACAGCACCAATTATTTGATCGACACTCAGGTTGATAGGCAGTCACTGTCTGTAAGATTATTACTTCCGACCTTTCTAACTCGCTCCACGACCCCTCCGTTTTGTTGGCATTGGCTAGGATCACGAAAACATTGGAAGCAAATCATCTCAATTAATTTAATTTGCAGACTTGAAATCACCAGGACGGTCATATCCATTGGCATTGATGGTGTCATGCATTAACTCTGCCATATCAATTGAGGAACACAACACTAATTTAACATCCAAACTGGCATTCAAGTAAAGATACATGATGATTGGATTAAAACAAAAAAACAGCACACAGATGAAAGACAAGCAGATACTAGTAGAGAATTAATGCTTGAGAGGATGAAAAATTATCTCCCCCTCTGCAACATATGACTCCCAAGAGCATATTTTCAGATGGAAACTATGCAAAATTATAGACTCCATTTTTATTTCTCAAGGGTCAGGATTTGATCACAGCAGGCTTATGTCGTTGATGAAAGACTCCATTGTTAACACCTTTTGGCTTCTCGGTTACCAATGCATACATCTTCACAGGGAATAACTCCACTGGGAGACCCTTTTGATCCTGATAGGAGAACATGAGATATTCAAAGATTAATTCCTTAGGACAAATTCTTAGTAAACTCTGACAGCTAATCATCTAAGTAAAGAAGTATACATACCTTTGTGCTGTAGATATAGAGTCCACATTGGTTGAAAAGCTCTTCGAAGTATAGATCAGATCTGGTGACACTGTGATCCTCCTTATCCAATACAAATCCTGCAATAAGCATCAATAAGAATCAGAGCATGCTAGGATTATGTATTTGATAAAGCAGCAATACTATCAACCCTGGCAACCTACTTCACCATTAGAAAGCCAATTAAGAAGAAACTATTTACATTGGTCAAAGCCTATTGCAGCTTACTTTTTATCAAAATAATGTAATTCAATCAAGCTAAAATTGTGTCGTTCTTCAATTATCAACTAGGACCACTGAAAAGTCAAAAACTCTTCCTTGACAGGAGGCATATCTATGAGTGCCGGTTGCCACCATAGGCACAATCAGCTATCTAAAAAATTAAGTAATCACGATGGTGCATTCACAAACATATGTGGTTGTTTCTTGATAAACCCAAGCATGTGACATTCCAAAGAGGCAAAGTTGTGCACTCATGTAATATCAGATTGGTACTGTTTGATAATCCTTCAGTAATCAACAGCTTTTATCACAATTATGTAACGGCACATATTTCAGAAAAGAACCCATAACATTGGGAAATAATTATCTTGAGAAGTTAATGGCCGTAACTTGAAAGACACTGAAACAAACATAAGTTCAAAACCATCGTTGGTTCATGTGGATGTGTAGTTAACCTATATATGTATTTCCAAGGTCCATAGAAATCTTATTTTTGTAATTCTAGGCTGCCAATCCTATGTTACCACCTTTGTTGACCTAAGATTTGATCTCACTGTTGAGATAATTGGCAATGGCTTGGAGCAGCCCTTCCAAGGCCTACATTAACCTGGAAAGAGTACGCATAAGGAATTAAGTCAACATCTGGTGAAAGGAAGAAATAGATCCGACACATGAAAATAGCACTGGCCTTTAGCACTGCAAACATATTATTCAAAACAGGTCACTAACATCAAAAGAATCTCAGATGTTTTTACTGATGAACTAACAGGGAAAAAAAAAAATGAAATCAATTTTTTTCTAAGAAAAGGTAACATGCAGAGCAAGTGCTGTGTTTGAGACATCCAAGGATAAGACAAGTGAGATTGCCTAGATTGAGAAGCAGTTAAGTTCTGGATTGTCACAAATGGCTGGCAATCAATCAAAAACAAAATGAATAGCTACCTTTGTGAGTACATGCTTTTTGCTTCAATAATAGAATTTTTAAAGACAGTAAGCTCCTGATAGTTGCAGATGGAAGGTAGTTATAAACTAGAACACAGGAATGATTTGGCAAAAAAAAGGGACTTGACTTGGAAAAATAAGAGTTTTACCAAAAAGTTATAACTCAGAAAAAGCTTTTTTTCTTTTTGGGAAACGACAGTAGACAGAGATATATAGAAATGCTATATTCATGTATTAATGCATGTGGAGATGAGAAGGCCCATAATAAGAACAACATATAATATGATGAATCACTGCTCTATGAGTGTGTCATGAACTAGTTATGGTCCAGAATAAGTTGCGAACGATTCACGATTAGTTTATGAAATAATTTGTGAACTTGAACTACTGAACAAAATGTGCGAACTTACTTATTCAAGGAAAAAATAATTTCCCCAAACGAAAGATGTAAAAGTAATTTGTATTTTACAACTAATATAATTTTACTACAATAACTTGAAGCAAATTCAAAAATAAAGAACCACGCAATAGATATTTGATTGGAAAGAAAGAATTATGATATAATTTATGAATAAGCATATTATTTCTAGTTAGAAATTTTGGTTCTCATAATTATGATAAGGAGTTTTAAGTCCTAGTAAGACATCCTATGGGAAGTCGGAACTAGCTGTTATCCCAAGTGTTAGAATGAGACTTTCCCAACTCATCATCCTAGCATCTCAATCGACACATCTTGGAACACTCCGCATTTGTCCAAAATGTCGGGATGGGACGAAACAAAGCAGAGTGTCCTGTCTCCATAAAAAAACTAGAACGGCATAGTCGACATGTCTCGTGGAACACCCTCTCGTTTCAAGTGTCGACATAGAATGAGAGATGGCGGAATTTATCCCCGTTCCATAAAAAAATCGAAATGGCCCAACCCCATGAGATTTAAAACCTTGACCATAATATATATTAAAAATTATTAAATAGTTAGGTAGACAAAAATATAAACTTGCTTTTTTCTATTATAGTTGTATTCGCTGAAAGTGATCTGTTTGATGGCTGGTCAAGTCCTTAATAAGATATTTACTACATACCCACGTACATGAGAAGGAGGGTAGGGGGAAAAGTGCGGGAGAGAAGAGAGGATCATACCTTGTCTTGCGATATTCTCCTTGACCACAAAAAACCCATTAGGTTTAAGGCCAGCCTGCCAAGTACCAACCAATAGTTGATCAGTGATGAATAGCAGCATCAAAATCAAAGCCATATCTCAGCACCCAAAAGCCAACGCATCTCAAAAAGAGGAATCATAAAGCCAACAATTTCTATAGGTAAGTTACACAAGTAAAACTTCAGAAGGACAGAAAGAAAAAAGGATAAAAGTCATACTTATTTTAAAGTAAATAAATGGAATGACAAAATCAGAATATATATCCAGTTCAATAGAAACTGAAAAGCTAAATTTTCAAGAGTGGAAAAATACTAATCCATCTTATAAAATGGCAAGATTTGCTTAGACTATATTAGACGACCTCTAATTTTGGATCTCACTTTATGATGTCTGACCAAAAAAAAAAAAGAAAAACAAAAAACAAAAAAAGATTTTTTAAGTTTGGCCCTACTTAGCACCACTTCACGGGAAGAAAGCTATTGTTATGTTCTCCTCAATGTGATTTTCATGGCAAAGGCGAAGCATTGGCGTCAAAGCTATTTCTACTAACACAGTAGCATCGCATGCTGACAATTTCAATGACTAGCATAAGCATTTAAAACAAAAGAACTCCCACATATGAATGATTAATATGGATAGACGAATATAAAAGAGGCTTGGATGAGTCGTAATCCATCAACTTCATGCATTTGTAGAATCTGAAGCAGCCCAAATAAAAAAGAGATGGCTTTATATCTAAAACCCCCAAAAAATGGGGCAGAAAAGTCATAAATTAGGACAAACAAGATCAAGATGGGCCCAGTTGTGAGGGGAAGGAAGAAAAAAGAAAGAAAAAAAAGTGATGCACAAAAACACAAAAGAAAAAAGAAGACAAAAAATACAAGAAGAGGCAAGTGCTTAAGCACAAATAGCTAGATTGTCCAAATGTCACAAGATCTTCTGTCCTCCAGCTTAACGAAAGAATGGACATTTTAAATTTTCATATATTTTTATAGAAAAGCAAGAAGTATGCCTCCTAAGCATTTCAGACTCTGCCTCTGATCCTGACAAACCATTCCAGGTTCTGGGATTTACTTTAAAGCTTTAAAGTGTGTATTCAGAAAATCGGACTATGAGTAATTGCAATGTACAACTTTTCTCTGGTGAGAATACATTGTAGGAAATTGGAGGTTAATATCTCATGCTCTACCCAATTAACATTGCTAACACTAGAGCTGTCAAACAAACTGAGTAGCTCCAGGTTCAGCCCAAGCTTAGCTCAAGAAAAGGTTGAATCAATCTTGACTTCAAACTTGCCAGGTCAAGCTTGAACCAGCTAACAAGCTCAAAATTAATTTCAAGCTGAGCCAAAAATTGACCCAGCTCGATCAGGCTCATCTCGATGTAAAGATGACTTAAGGCTTTAATAAGTGTATTCTATTTATTCTTGGAACCAATTAAAAATTAATATAGGCTTGAATCAAGCTAGAATTGATTTTAGCTCAATTTGAGATGATCAAGCTGATCAATTGCACGCAGTGTTTGGCTCAGTTCAAAAATAGATTCGAATAGAGCTAAAAAGGAGGATAAATATATCAAGCTTTATCTCAGCATTTAAGCTCCAAAATTAATTTCAAACCAAGCTTTATCCAAGACACAAGATTGATCCAAGCTTGGCCCAAGTGCAACCCTAGCCAATGGCAGTCCCAATTCCAGATGAGAAAAGGTGAACTGTTGATGTTAGACTGACAACCACTTTGTAGGAAGCCTGTGGATCTTTAAGAGAACAAGGATCTATAAAACTAAAACCAAATATCTGGGACAAGGGTGGATGGTTA
>JACVBY030000112.1:0-73340 GCA_017589505.3 Metroxylon sagu
CTTGGGTTAGAGTCAACCCATGGGTCATTTTGGATTGGCTTTTTTTTTTTTTTTTTGAACACATGATTCATTTCTCTTGTTCCTTTTAAGTAATTTATTAATGATCAATTCAAAGCCAAACTTTATTTATTCTCCCCATCTTTCATGACACTAAGCCTTAAAATTCTACAAAAGGCTGTCCCTCAGTAATTTTAGTCCATACCTTCTTGATGGTGTAACTGATGATGGCTGGGACATTAAAACTGGAAATTCCACTTCACTTTCAGATTAGATCGCTGCAATTCCAGCTTCATATACTTCTCAGTTGACATCACTCACCTAAGAATTCAACAATGTGACTATGGTCCTCTCCAACTCAAATGGTTCACTTACAATGGACTAGGCCCAAGATGGAACTGATGGTGCTGTTCATGCAATGTTTCAAATTTTTGCTCTGAACTCAAAGAGTTCATGCTGTTCTACTCATGACCTAGTGTGATATATATATATATATGACCTAGTGTACAAACTTCATGAAATCCTGTAATATTCCATGCTTCTCCTTCTCATTCTGCTAAAATAACACCATGAATTTTAGGAAAGTTACTACAGGTAAATAAATATTTTTATTTGATTTTAAATAGATGCTTCCTAGGTGTCCCCAGTTCTTCCCTGCTCCCACTTCAAGTTAATTGACATTTATATGAACCGAAGAAAGCACAAAACAATTTATTCAAAACTCATCTTGAGAAAACAAGCAGGTGAACTTATAATAATACATATCAGCAAGAAAAAACCATGATATTCAAGCATGAGAAGACTCTAGGGGAAGATGAACCATGTAATAATTCACAACCATGGTCTTTCTCTACTTGTCTTCATAAATAATCAAAAAATATTGGGTCGGGCTTAAGTTCAAGGTCTCCATTATTTAGATCCAACTTGACTTGGTCTTAGGTATACAAGCTGGAGTTAAGTTCATCTCAAACAAGATGATAGGGATGCACTACTGTGAGTCTCTATTGGACAGCATGGAGGGAAAGAAATATTTGTTTTTACCAGTAAAAAGACTTAAGCTATGAAAAGGCTTACTTCTATGCCAGTCAATAGGCAGAAGCTGCACCAGAGGAAAAGAAGAACAAGGCTCGAGTTGCTCGGAGTTTGTGGCGATGTTCTACTGCTAGGGCTCTGCACACGGCTACACCAACCACCAATGGAGACCCACTCGAAGCGAAACTCCAATCCAAGCTCCCTTTTGGCCTCTCTCCACCCTCCGACGAAATCCATCCCAAAAGCCAAAATTTAAATGGTCAAGCTCCCTACCTGATTTAGCCAGCGAAGCAAGACGACAAAGCAAAATGAAAAGCACACCAGACCAAAGCCCTAGATTGATCGTCCGGAGATGAGAGTGAGCAATTGATGGTATGAAAATTGAGGGATTTGGAGAGCAAGAGAAAGGGACTTGGATTGGTGGAAATCTCTTCGGAATGGATGATCAAATCGGAGCCCTTTCGAACTCGGCTTAGGGTTTCGGCTGTTCCTCCAAAAGCTACGAAGAGAGAGAGAAGAGAACAAACGGTGGCTTCAGGCGCCTAGTTCGGGAGAGGCGCTCAAAGGGGCTGTTTAGAACGAAAGCTGCTGTGGAGTTTATTCATAAATGAAATGAAATTCACATTCATTTGCATGTAAATCCTCATGTTCGGATTACTAACATGGCCCTGGATGATTAAAATAAATTTTTAATGTTCGAAACAAAAGATAACCTGAATATTTCATTCTTCTATATTATCTCTAGTAATAAATAATAAGAGAATGACTGTTTTTTTTTTTAAAATTTAAATTTCAGCTTTTAAAATTAAAACTTGTTAAGACCAAAAATAAACAAAACAATAACAATGGAACTTCAATTAGGCTTAGAGATGTGAAGAAATAAAGTTAAGAATTATTTTTTGATAAAAAATTAGTTTTTTTAATAAAAAATATTTTTTTGATAATAACAACTATTTCATAGCCATGACTATGGATTATTTTATATTTGATTATTTGGGCTAAATATAATTGTAGGAGATTTTTTTTTTCTTCATTTATTTTTCTTCTTTATGAAATAATTAAAAAGAGAAAAATTCACTGATATTTAATTAGAAACTTTTTATTCATTTCCTTCTTTCACGAAAAGGATAGATTGAATGATCTAAGAGAGATTGACAGTGTGATCGAGGAGGAGGAGATGGAAGGCATGGAGATGAGATTGGTAGAATTATAATGAAAGCAGCATAGATGAAAATGGGCTAACTATTCGTTTTGATCATCTTTTTGTATCATAGAATTCATTTGCAAATATTATTAAAATTAATAAAATTTGCAGTAAAAAAAGAGCAATTTCATGATTCCACATTCCCACGATTTGAATCATAAAATTACAAATGCATTTCATAAAAATTATAAAATTTATTCATTCCAAATTGCATCTAAAATTTTAGTCCTCAAGACCTAATGAGATTTTGTTATTGTTATTGTTGTTCTTATTATTATTATTATTTAGGTTTCACTGATCCGATGATTCTTCCGTGTTAGAGTACCGTATGCCATTAATTTGATCAACACCTCTTACTATCAACACCTCTTACTAAGCCATCCATACGAATATGGATGGCTAAGATATTGAAGGCATCATCTGGAGATTTTTCTTGCCCGCCTTGTGAATTCTTTGATGCATCATGTGTGTGATATTTCATGCCTTTTGTTACTTAATGTAGTGCCACAATATTCATTGTATTGGAACTTTTTAGTTTCTACTGATCATTATGCTGGGTTAAATCTTTATGCTATCAGATCTTTTTAAGATCCTCTTAACAGTCCAATTTTGCTGAGTTAAATGAAATTTTAATTTCCTGCCATTTTGCTGAGTTAATTGATACTGTTTAGCTTTGATTTGCAAAAATTTTGCTTAGTTAAGTGTTGTTGTTTTTTGTTATCACCCTGATAGATATCTGTATGATTATCTGATGGTAACTATTTAAGTGTTAAACAGCTCAATCTTGTTTAATATAAGCAGGTGATTGATTGTTCAGCAGGTTAAGTAGGCTAAGTTGGATTAAGCAGGCTGGATCAGGTTAACCTTATATGACCTATTTATCAAACAGGTTACCAGTTTATTAAATATGGAAGAATAGGTTTCAAATCCTGGCACGGTTCAGGTTTGAAATTTTTTAACCTGGCCGGCATCAAACCAGACCAAATTTGAGCCAATCCAACCTGATTGCCAGCCTATCTAAGAGTCGTTTAGGCTAATTTGAACCAAGGTTGGGTACAAAGATGGAGATGGCCAGCTGTGCATATGGTAGAGAATGTCAGTTACTGAATTGATGAGAAAAAGGTATACAACATGATCACAAGTTTGCATACCTTATTAGAGCCTTCAACTGATAAAAACACTTCATCCAAAATATTGGAACAATGAAACACTTCCAACAGAATCACAAAAGAAACTCTTATGAAAAGGGATGCAGCACTAAACAAAGGCCCTTTTGGCCATTTTTGATGAGAAGCAAAATACCAGCAGCTCAAATTTTTTAATAGTTTAGGCAATAATGCTAGTTGCCCAAAATCCCTGAAAGTAGTTTAGCAACGATGTCCAGTCACAAAATTAACATGTAAACAAAAGACTTCTAAATAGTGCGCATAAATACAAAGTCTGTATAATCCAAAATGTTACTTTGGGATACAGAAAGCTAATCGACAATAGGATTTCCTATCCTTTAATCTCTCAATGCTGCATAACTACATGATTTTGTGTTCATATAATTGACTGGCACTTCACTTCCTTCAGTGATGTTCTAGAGGTCCTAAATTTATGGTAGACAGAGTACTCAAATATCCTGGTCCAGACTGGCACTTATCTCGCTATTAGCCACTGCCATCAAGTTGTCCATGAGAAAGAAGGTGCGCCATATATTGCTGGAAAAACATGACATTTAAAAAATTCAATCCATGAAGTATGATACTCTTAAAATAACCAAAACAATGTTTATAAAGCTTCAGGCATGGTGCATAATAAAAAAACAAGAATCATGATATCTGAAACTTTCATGGTTACAAAAACATGATCCTTCTCAGATAGAAGTTTCTTGATATCCTGACGTGAAAGGATGTGCATCCAGATACACTGATGTACAACAACGCAAGTAGACTTCAAGAGCAGTAGATCATCCTGAACTGCTTGATATAGTTTCCTAGTGGATATCTAAGACATTGGAAAGAACACGTACAAACTTGAGATCATCAAAAGTTAAGGGGAGCCATAATTTGTGATCCAGAATCCAGGAGAAACTCAAGAGTGATCAACCAACCTCTCAGTATCTGGATCAGCACATTTTGGAGTAGCTTATATACCTTAGACCTAGTCAATAATTCAGAGTCTAGTCAAATCACATATATTAGATAATTGATGGCAGGTGGTTAAGTTCTAAACACTTTTCTTGGTCATGAGTTTGGCTTTTAAGGTTTGTAAGCCTCATCAATCATGGTTCATTCATACTCTGGACAGGACATTAAGGACAAATAGGTTGTTTTACCTTGAATTCCTATAGATAACAATAAACAAAACCATACACGGTACATTCATTTGGAATGGGATTTATAAATTCTCGTTCACTAATCAGTTCTAACAAAGGATACTTCAAATAATATTGAAAACCTATTGAAATTCTTCTGCACAACTCCCATTCGTGAAGATTTAGGTCTTACCATACTCTTTCCATAACACTAAATAGAGAACTAGAGCCTCTTGAGATTTTTGTTGCACATAATTATTATATTTATTATAATTTCTATAACCTGAATTTCTGAGTCTTTTATAGAAACCAGGTATGTTCCCTTCTCAATAACCTATATACATGCATAAACTAAGCATAAATTAACCTTAAAACATCAAAAGCCGTTAGGGAATAGAAGGGATACAAACTGGAACCAAACATACTTATAACAACATATTTATCAATTTTGGTGCCATTCAAATAAATGCATTATATTTTAGAATTTACACAAAAAAAATATCTTCTGTACAACACATTGCTTCAGTTGTGCATCTTTTGTTTCTGTGAGCTTTGCTTATGGTTGATGAGCTACTACACTCATGTGTCACTGGCCACTTTGCTGGTACAATCTGCATTCATTGTTTCCATCCTTTACAATTTCAATAAATGCTTGGAAGTTAAATCCTCAACTCCTTTCAAGAGGCCTCTTCATCTTAGATAGATTGAAAGCTTCTGACAGACCATATTTATTAAATTCAAAAGTGCTTTTGCGATACGCATCATGGTTCTGAAAATAAAAGTAGCATCCCACATCTGCCACTATGTATTAGCAAAGATTATCCTATTTGTTTTTCTCCGAAAAAAAAAAAAAATTCTAAGCAACATTTTAGTTACATATAATTCATTTCCTTTCTTGGACCAAGCACATGTATAAGTTTTTTGCCTTGTTAATATTAGGCTTCATCACTAATACAATAATAAAGAGGCTTTCTTTTATTTCTATTGTTGTAATGAAATCGCTTGCATTCTCATGAGAACATCTAGGTTAGCAGAAGGTGTTAGGGTTCAACTACCATTCATTTTGACACGAGGTACTTCTCCTTCTTGAGTAATACCAAGGCCTCTCCATGACAAGTCCATGTGACATTATCATCTACCAAATTTATATTTTCATTACATACATCACCATCATTTGCTATGGACCAATAAGGAGGTCAAGTCATCTATAATAAATGGAGTTTCAGAATTTGTGAGTATTGGAACTTTGGGCAGACGGAATATGACATAGTTTAACATTGCATATCACTAAAAAATGTCTTGCTTATATCAGTCTGACTAGCATGTTATGTTATATATATCCCATCAAAGGATAATTTAGTGCAAACAATGGCACCAATTCTCAAAAAATATTAACAGGAAGTTTGTGAATACTTCTGCTAATACAAACATGGGGCAGGGGGGGGGGGCGAAGGGGGAGAGAGAGAGAGAGCTACGTGAGTGGATCTCCAATTTTTCACTCAGATTTAGTTAGGTTTAGATTTGATGATGGGATCCCACATCTATGATCCGAGCTATCAAATATAATCTACTACCTTTAAAATGTTGAAACATAAAAACCCATGTGGCTTGGAAGCTCCTATTCCATATATTTTAGTGTTTAAGAATTTTAGTGATAGTATAAGTGGGAGATTGTCTCTTTCTCTCACCTTTGCCCTAAAAGAAAAATAATAGTGATAGTGGATCACATCAAACGGCTCAGATTATTGATATGGGACCCTCCTCATCCAACTTATGTATGACAGGATCTGAAGGAGATCTATTAGAGTGTAGCCTAGTCACTCTCTCTTGCAACATGTAGACACTTGGTGCTCCACTAAGTATCTAAATATATCTAGTCGTCTAAGTCACATAATAACTACCACTCCTGCCCAAAGTTGACCAGGAGTTCAGCACAAATTCATAGAGGTAAGGACTAGATTGAGAATGAGACCTAAGACAAATATAATGTCTTGACCGGCAAACTAACCTAATATAAATCGAATAATGCTTATAGAGCTAAGGTTAGAACTTTCTTGTTAAAGTTTTTACAAGATTCCTTTTAATAATGAAAATCAGAGAAATGTCTAGTTGAATGAATGTCTTTATTTTAGCTCCATAGAGCATAATGTCCTCTCTAATAACGTATGTGAAAAGGCCATCATTGTTACAACTTATAAGCATATTCTCCAACTATGGTATCAAACTTCCATAATATTCCTGCTAATGCTAGTTTTGAGCTTTACCCCTTAGCACCTTATGTAAATTTGTCAATCCTCTCTGACCTATTTTCCACTTCCACTTCTAAGAAGTGTCAGTTCTGTGCTGTTTGTCCTTTTGGTGTGCCAGTTTTTTTGTCCTTTTGGTGTACCAGTTTTTATTCTCTTAATGAACTACAACAGGTAGCAATCTTCTACATCAAAAACTAAAAAAGAAAGAAAAGAAAAGAAAAGAAAGATGATATATAGACAGCCAAATGTCTTGCTTCCAGAACTCTCTATTTATTTTTTCTCTCATATTGCAAGACATGCTTATAAAACCATAATAGAAGGCTATTGTAATCAGATGTCATCTTGCACCTATTCAACCATGGTTTAAATAGTTGTTTGTTTTTGAGCATGAGCAACCATGGCATTTTAATGCAAACACATACAGCACAAGTGCAAAGGCAAGAATTAAAATCTTAAAGAAAGAATTCTTAAATACCGCATGATAAGCATACGGAGGTTTGCCTTGGCGTTCGAAATGTTTGGCCATGATAAAGAATTCGATCGGTCCCCATTCCTCTTCCTCGAAGCAATTACCAAGGGCCGCCTTGTACAGCTGCCATTCACATCAAAACTCTCAAGCATCAAATCCACACACACACACACACAAAAAGGGGGAAAAAATCCCAACATAATTCTAACATAATAACCCTAACCCTAGTATTGCTTAATGGAACTCAAAATGCTGAAAGCCAAATAACAGATAGAGGTGAAATAAAATCTCGACAGAAATTTCATCAAACAAACAAGAAGGGAATACACAAAAATTAATCGAACCTTCGCTGTATCGGTGAGCAGCTCGGTGCCAGCCGGGTAAGAGGCGTAGAACTGGTCGGCACTCGAGATCCCAGCCCTCGTTCTATAACATTAACCAAAAGAGAAAAAGAGATTAGAGAGTTGCCATCTACTCGAAAGCTATGGAAGCCAGCAAGGGGAGAGGAAGAGAGGGCAACAATACGTGTTGCTGGCGTGGGCGTAGCTAATGAGGGTGACGAAGCAGTAGAAGCCGGCGTACGATGCCACCCTCCGAAACTTCTGGATCTTTAGAATCGCCTTCCATTGCTCCCACATCTCCATCATCATCGCCGTTGGGGTCTTGAGAGAGAGAGAAATAGGTAGAGGTGTGGAGGCCGCTGTCCGCCGTTCGCCGCCGGCGTCTTCGGTGGAATGTTGAGGACGCCCGCGGACGGAGTCGGGGAGATCGAGCCCCTGAACCAAATGGAATCCCCAACCCAATCAACTCTGATCTAGTTCTTGATTTGAAGAGTATAACAAAGATTTGTAAGATTATATTGTAAAATTATAGTGTACATAATGTAGTAATATTATATTTGTATAATATTATAATTATAATAATATGTTTTATCAAAATAGCTTTCGACGCATGGAGAAAAGCTTAATTAGACTTTTCTTTTTTTTTTTTTCCTAGCTTTTCTTAAATAGACTTTTCTTTTCTCAACTTTTAGAGAAATCAGGAGCCTGTTTTAAAAATTTCTCTATCAAAATAGCTTTTGGCCTTTCAAAAGAATCACTTAGCGATGAATTTATTATAGTATAGTACAAAAAATATAATAAAATTCTAATATAATAATAATAATGTGAATTTATTATAATATATTATTTACTATTATTTAATAATTATGTTATAAGATATTATTAAAATTAATATCGTTATTATCTAATAATATAATATCATATTATTATGACATATAATTATGATAATATTACAAAATTATAGCATTATTTGTATACTATATTATAGTATTCTATAATATTATTATATTATCTTATTTTACACTACATAATATATTATAATTATAATAATATTTTTATACAATTATAACAATTATATTTTATTTTAGCTATATTATACTATATTATATTATATTATTCTAGTTATATTTTATTATTATTATTATATAATATTAAATATCGTTGTTCTCGTGGTTCGAGTCTATGATTTTCAGGTCTCAAACAGTTTCCTGAAATTTGGCAAATAGAGCTTTTGGGAAAAACTTCAAATTAGAGCCTTTTCAAGTAGACTTTTAATAGCTTTTAGTAGATCTAGAAAGTACTTTTCATCCCTATATACGTTGTTTTCTTTTTGACGACTCGAGTTTACTTTTAGGACATATTTGGTTGGTGGGTATAGGGATGAAGAAATGGGAATGAAGATACTCCATTTTCATTCTACCCATTTAGTTCACGAAGTTTTCATTCCTATTACCATTTTATTAGAAATAATAAACCCACATTGTGAGAGATTAACATTCTACCCAATTCTTGGGAGTGATCTCTATTCCAATGTATCTCTCCCATTTTTCTCTCTACGGATGCCTAACCAACTTTACCACTCTCGCTACCATCGCTACTAGTGGTGCCACTACTCAAGGATATGGTGGATATCGTGCCTGAGAAGGCACCGATGTCGGACGATCGAGAGGTAGAAGTCCTCCAACTGAAATCTCTAGCAAAGGAAAAGCTCTGATCCTCGATACATAAGTCTGCCCTCAAGTACACAAAATGCTCCACTTGGCTTTGCTTTTAAACTTGATGAAATCTTTCAGACAGTCACCCCCTCAAGATCTTCAACATCACTTTATTCAATAGCTGTAAGATCTTATGCCTCCCACTCTTCTTCCTCTCTTCCTTCATTTGGCACTAGTACAAAACCTTTGCCCTCGTCATGCATTTAGATAAATCCTCATCCTCCTCCCACTGTAGCCATTGTCGAGGCCTTCAATTGCTTCAACTCCTTTTGCTTCCTCTCCAGTCGTACCTACAGGCATGACTTCAACATCTCTCTTCGCTTTGTCAATGAAGCTACTACCATAGTTGAGGGATCAATATAGACGTTGTAAACTACATACATTAGGTGCCATCTTTTTCATTTGTATTGTAAGTATGTTGATTCTCATTTTTCTTTTTATGGGAACCAAACTAGAAATTCGAATGCCATTCTCATTTCGATTTTTATGTGAACCAAAAGAGGGTATGAGAATCAGAATAACATGCTCATTCACTTGGGAATGGAATTCGATTCCCATTCCCCTATACTTACAAATCAAACATGACCTTAAAGTCCAACACCATGTATCTCAGCACAAACAAGTATTGTCTCGCCATTATGTGTAGGCATCTTTCTGCATACAATGTTTTTATTTTTCACTTTAAACCAAGAAGGCTCTCAAGTCAATGATTCACACTCCCTTAGAAGGGAAAAACTATATAGGTGAAATTATGGGATTAAATCGATGAATTTAATCTCTAATCATGTAATCCCTTTTTGTGTTGTGTGTATGTACGTTGATCATGTGTACATGCTTCTTGTTACATGTGCTAAATTTATTTAGGCAATCATGCATGAAAATCCAATTATGATAGATTATGCTATTTATATGCATTTATGATATGCATATATGTATTTCAAGTATTAAATAATCTATGATGTTGATTATTATGCAATGGAATGTATATTATTTGCTTGTATATTCTTAAATAAAATTTAATTTCATTAATAACTCAATGGAATAGAAAATAATAGATACTTAACTAGTCATGTGTTCTGGCCACCTCACGAGTAGGCTTAATTGTTCTAGCTGCCCATTGGCAGGTTGTTCTAGCTCTCTTATAGGTAAGTCTAGTTATTCTGATAGTTTCACAGGTAAGTATGATTATTCTGATTGCCTCATGAGCAGGTTTGGCTATTCTAGCTGCCCCACAGGCAAGTCTAATTATTTTGATTACCTCATGGGCTAAAGTATAGTCCTGATTAGTCCATTGCCAAAGCAAATACAAATTTATGAAACTACTATTGATAATTTGATGGATTTAGATGTTGGTATATGATAATGATTATGATAATGTGGCTTACTATTGACCTTGCACGATGTAGTAGTTTATGTTGCAATAATTGCATACCTAATGATGTTGTCTATTATTGATCATGAGTCATTTAGATATTATTGACTTATTATACTAAGACATGATTATATACTATTTATTTATACTCATGTTTATGCCATCACATATTCTTTGTTTATAATATTAAATTATATTATATGGTGATGTGTAGATGAAGGATTTTTACTGGGCTAAGGTTCATTAGATATTCTTTTACACTTCTTTTTGCAAAGCCTAGAATATTTATCTAGGCTCAATTTCTCTGGTCAAGTTGAAGTGAAATATAAATAGATGAAGATAAATTAGAACAGCTAGTACCAATGTTTCTCATAATAAAATAAATTGAACTTTTAAGTTGTAAATGTAAAAGTTAAATTTTTTAATACAAGCATTTATAATTACTTTGTTTATAATCCTTGTAAATTAAGTAGTGTTTAATTAAATTTTTAATGTGCTGAGAATTGATAAACTATTTTAAAAAATTTATAAAAAATTAGAACTTGCATAATTTTTAAGATTATACTTAGGAACTATATGGCCTCTCATATATTTAGCCTACATAATGAGTTGGTCCATGATAAGTTATTAGTTGTCACTCGCCCTCACACATATTAATTAGTTGAAGGATGCACCCCAAGTTGTTTATAGTGATCATATAAATGTCCCATTGCGAGTGTCAAAAACATGTTGATCCTTCGACCGTCTAGCAAAACATAGGTTACTACTCACTTGCCAGCAAAACATAGCAAAACTAGTCATTTTGGATTAGATCATTTCATATTTGGGTCACTTTCTGGTTTGGATCATTTTCGAGTTTAGACTATTGAAGCTTGACCCTGACCTTAAATGCTCGGATTAGTGTCAACCCATGGGTCATTTTGGATTGGCTTTTTTTTTTTTTTGAACACATGATTCATTTCTCTTGTTCCTTTTAAGTAATTCATTAATAATCAATTCAAAGCCAAACTTTATTTATTCTCCCCATCTTTCATGACACTAAGCCTTAAAATTCTACATAAGGCTCTCCCTCAGTAATTTTAGTCCAAACCTTCTTGCTAGTCTAACTGATGATGGCTGGGATATTAAAACTGGAAATTCCACTTCACTTTCAGATTAGATCGCTGCAATTCCAGCTTCATATACTTCTCAGTTGACATTACTCACCTCAGAATTCAACAATGTGACTGTGGTCCTCTCCAACTCAAATGGTTCTCTTACAATGGACTGGGCCCAAGATGGAACTGATGGTGCTGTTCATGCAATGTTTCAAATTTTTGCTCTGAACTCAAAGAGTTCACGCTGTTCTACCCATGACCTATTGTGATATATATATATATATATATATATATATGACCTAGTGTACAAACTTCATGAAATCCTGTAATATTTCATGCTTCTCCTTCTCATTTGCTAAAATAACACCATGAATTTTAGGAAAGTTACTAGAAGTAAATAAATATTTTTATTTGATTTTAAATAGATGCTTCCTAGGTGTCCCCAGTTCTTAACTGGACTGTCACTTCCTTGCTCCCACTTCAAGTTATTTGACATTTACATGAACTGAAGAAAGCACAAAACAATTTATTCAAAACTCATCTTGAGAAAACAAGCAAGTGAACTTATAATAATACATATCAGCAAGAAAAAACCATGATATTCAAGCATGAGAAGACTCTAGGGGAAGATGAACCATGTAATAATTCACAACCATGGTGTTTCTCTATTTGTCTTCATAAATAATCAAAAAATATTGGGTCAGGTAAGTTCAAGGTCTCCATCTTAGGCATACAAGTTGGAGTTAAGTTCATCTCAAACAAGACGAGAGGGATGCACTACTGTGAGTCTCTATTGGACAGCATGGAGGGAAAGGAATATATGTCTTTACCAATAAAAAGACTTAAGCTATGGATACCCCTTGAAAGGCTTACTTCTACGCCAGTTAATAGGCAGAAGCCGATAGAGGAAAAGAAGAACAAGGCTCGGGTTGCTTGGAGTTTGTAGCGATGTGCTCATGGTAGAACTGATGGGTCTAGTATTGGCGACTAAAATTTAGAACTTTGTTCTACTGCTAGGGCTCTGCACACGGCTACACCAACCACCAATGGAGACCCACTCGAAGCGAAACTCCAATCCTAGCTCCCTTTTGGCCTCTCTCCACCCTCCGATGAAAGTCATCCCAAAAGCCAAAATTTAAATGGCCAAGCTCCCTACCCGATTCAGCCAGCGAAGCAAGACGACAAAGCAAAATGAAAAGCACACTTGGCCAAAGCCCTAGATTGATCATCCAGAGACGAGAGCGAGCAATCGGTGGTATGAAAATTGAGGGATTTGGAGAGCAAGAGAAAGGGACTTACTTGGATTGGTGGAAATCTCTCCGGAATGGGTGATCGAATCGGAGCCCCTTCGAACTCAGCTTAGGGTTTTGGCCATTCCTCCAGAAGCTACGACGAGAGAGAGAGAGAGCAGAGAACGAACGGTGGCTTCAGGCAGCTAGTTCGGGAGAGGCGCCCTAAGGGACCGTTTGGAACAGAAGATGCTTTGGGGTTTATTCATAAATGAAATGAAATTCACATTCATTTGCATGTAAATTCTCATGTTCGGATTACAACATAGCCCTAGATGATTAAAATGAATTTTTAATGTTCAAAACAAAAGATAACCTGGATATTTCATTCTTCTATATTATCTCTAATAATAGATAGTAAGAGAATGACCATTTTTTTTTTAATTTAAATTTTAGCTTTTAAAATTAAAACTTTTTAAGACCAAAAATAAACAAAACAATAACAATGGAACTTCAATTAGGCTTAGAGACATGAAGAAATAAAGTTAAGAATTATTTTTTGATAAAAAATTATTTTTTTTCACAAGTAATGATAAAAAATTACTTAGATAGCGATGCTATCTAAAGTGCATGTAATATGATTATATCAAGGTAAAATTTTAGAATCGCGCTAAAGCAAATGGGCCTAGAACGTACGATGGAGGAAGTTATTTTTCTAAATAAAATAGAATTATTGATGAATCTCAATATTTTTGGCATTCCACTTTGTATATTCTTAATAAGCACAAACTTTTATTTTTATATAAATAATCATTAGCTACCTAAACATCAAAGCATGGAGAAAGATCAAACCTAAGTCTTTAATATTTGCGTGAGGCTTTATCAATTCATAAGCACCACTCATATTAAAGTCACCTAATTGTATGTTATACACATATAATTAAGAAAACCAGCATGGTGCTAAAAACATATATTTGGATTTTTTTAAAAACCATAATGTATCATAGAATATTTGGCTTCTCTCAAATTTATAAAATACGAATAGTTGATTACTCTTTTTTATAAAAAGAAACTATTTAATTACTTCAACTTTATAAAAAGAAACTCTTATATATTGATAATATACCAAGTGCATACTAAAATAAAATGAATATATTATATTTTTATATTTATTTAGATTAAAAAGCTCCAATTTGTTGATATGTTTTCCTTGAATTTTAGGTTTCTAGCTATTAAATATTGTTCTAGCTTTTTGCTAATACATGATTGTAATCAAAATGAATAAATAACTAATTAGTGTGAGAACGCATGAAAATAAAAATAACACTATAGCACATGTCACGCATAATCTAATAATGTCAAATCAAACTCTTAGAATCATACTCAAATAAATAGTCTCAAAAAATATATCACATACCAAGACATTTATATAAATAAATTACCATTTTAGAAATCTCAAATAATTGGTTTATCTTTTACTTTATATATGCTTGTAAAGAGTAGACTCTTGCATACAAATATATAAATGATAAGCACTAGAGTGCTTTACATAGAAATACATATAGTAAGTTCATTTTCAAATGGACACAATAAAACCATGATGAAATTATTCTATTTAAACCAAGGGGCAAAGTTAGTATTTTTTTTTGGGATTGGAGTTTATAACTTTGACTTTCTTTTTTATTTTATCAATCATATACATCTCATCCTAAAGTAACCATAATTATAAATATAATAAAAAGTAAATATATCAATTAGCATTTTTTCCATAAAGAATAAAGTTTTCTTTTTATCATGTATTGCTTAAGAGTCATTTATATATATATATATATATATATATATATATATATATATAGACACACACACACATACATACATACATTCAAGCCAAAACTAGCATTGAAGAATTAGTGGTTATCAAAGTTTTTAATAATAAGGTTTGGTTTAATAATGTATTTCCAAAAAATTTCAATATTATTATTAAAAAAAGATATAGAAGATGGTTTATAAGAGAAAGTTATCATATGCTGCTACATAAATACTAATTATAACTTACAACAAGAAGATCACAATTATTAGGTAATCAAGCACCACAAGTGGATAATTGAAGATAAGTTAGTACATGTTTGAGAAATAGATAAAGAAAAAGTTTAATAGAAGGGATGAAATTGGACTATTAGGCTTCTATGAAAAAGGTTTGTGATAGTTAGGATTTTTTTCCTTTCAAAATTTATTATGTTAGCATTAGAAGTTTGGCACAATTTTCTTGAGATAAAAAAGAATCATGTGGTTCCAGTCAACCTTACTCACATTAAGCATTTCTTCTAGATAGCGACTTAATAGCATTTTCTACCATACATATTGTTAAATACAAGCCAATACTTTGTTTTAGTTATGCTCCAACAAACTTTGAGATTTTCATGAGCCTTCCTATATTTAACAATGCATTAAAATATGGTTCATGAATATCGCTAATTCATTTGTGCATAGGCACTAAGAACTTTTTGTCACATAAGCTCCAAGAACTTTTATTTAAGGTCATGTAGTGTTATATTTATTAAGAACCTAGTGAGAATGGCAAGTGTAGCAATTGTAATTGTAAAGATATGGTACAAGAATAATAGTAAAATAGAAACTATGTTATTAAGAGAGGGACATAGTAGAAATAGTGTAAGGTTTAAAGAAAGGGCCTGCAAAGCAAAATTAATGGAGCACAAACTCAACTCCTCCCTTTATAAAGCAAGGACTTGATAGATTTTAGGATGGTAGAACTTTTATATCATTGCTATACCAATCCCTTGATTTTTCATAATAGAATCAAAATTTTTGTAATTATAAGAAAGTATAATCCAATAAGACTAGATTAAATGAAAAAAGATAGATAATTTATTCTTTAATATTTGCTTTACCTTCTACATGCAACACTCATTTTTTTGGAAAAAATATAATAAGATACCCTTAAGTTTGTTTTTTGACACTTCTATTATTCTGCTTTTAGAAAGTCTCGAAGTAGTCCTTTAACTATTTTATTGCAGTCTAACCTTTCTTTTCATTTGCTATTACATGAATCTTAGAATTTTCTTAAATCTTTATTCAGCTTTAGTTCTCTAGATCTTCTTTGCTTTACGACTTCTAGTTTAAATTAACTTTCTAGTTATTTTTTAAATTTTCATGGTTCAACAATGAATATAAAATTTCAAATATTATTTTATTATTTGATACTATTCTAGAAAATCACAATTCCTTTGTAGGATAGGAAGGCTTTGTTCCGATGGTGCCATTTTTATCCTATGGTGTTAAACATCACAAGTTTTCTCTTACTTATAGAAATTCAATGGGTTCTACAACTCACATTAGGTTAATTTTTAACTTTTGCGTGCACAAACTAACCTTACATAGGTGAATCCCCGATTTTTCATCCTTGACCTATATCAAAATAATCCTCCCCCTTCTTGTACTTGAAAACTTCAAATGCAACACACACACACACACACACACACATATATATCAAAGTTGCCATGGACTACAAATCTACTCCTCTTGATCCATTTGTGAAAGTATTTAGATTGGTTGATGATCTAATGATCTCTCCTTCCAATATAAAAATTGTAGGTTATAGGTACAATCTCTAGGCATCAAACTTATCATAGCTTTAACTAATTGGCTTGCTATTACAAGCTTAAAAGAAAGACTAAGAATTTTGCCAAAATTGAAGAGAGACGAAGAGGGGGAGGTATAGAAGATGGAGATAAAAATAGTAAAATGGTAGTGAGAAAGATAAGAACTCTAAATAGATTGAGAGCTAGTGGGGCTACCATTAATGTGAGTGTTAGGATAAGATGATAATTAGAATGATCTACTTCACATCATATTATTTATTTCTATTGTAAAATGTTGTGGCATCTATGTACAATGGTCTTAGGACTTGTGGTCATATCTACATAACCCAATGGGTTAAAGGATTAAAATGAAATCATCTCTTAAAAAACAAATCTGCATTATGGTAAGGTCATCGTAAATGGTAGATCTAAGAAAGGAGAGAGATGGTCGAGGGTAAGGCCATTAGCGTTAGTGCAATGAAGGTAAGATAACATGGATAGAGTGGGAGGAGAAAGCAAACTCAAGTCAGCTATAATGATCATATACTTACATTTCACAAACTGAAGCAAGAAGGTAGATCTGGCATACTTATTTCTTGAAAAAAAGAATAAATAAAGAAGAGATAAGAATAAAAAAGATGTGAAAAAAAAAGATAGTAATGAAGGCATATTTGTTAAAATGATTAAAATAATAAAAGCAACAATGATATGATACTTTATTATAACTAACTTTGTATGAGTACTCCAGATTTATACACTGCTTACTTATTATCAAAATAAAATTTTCAAGTGACCAAAACACAGTATTACTTTTTTGCTTTCACCTTTTTTTTTTTTTTGATAACCTAGTAATGAAAAGAATTTAGAATATAATCTATTTTTCACTACTTGAAAATTAGAAGAAGTAGAATGGAAAAAATATCAAGAAAATAAATACCTAAATTTTTTATGAATATAATTAAGGAGGAAATTAATAAATATAATTTACCTATAAAGCTAATTTCTTTCTTCAGATTTTTCTCTAAAAATTTCAAACATTTAGTTTGTTTCTCCTTTATCTTATCTTATTATCATAATTTTTTTATTCTTTCATTTCTTAATAATTTCTTCCAAGAAAAGAGAAAAATACTATTAAGACATCTCTTCTCCTCAAAATTTAATAATCACATTAGCTAAAATCAATCCCATTAGCTACACTTTTATTTTGCTCATAGGTAGTAATTCTTAAAGAAAACTATAATGAATTAGGATAACAAACATATACTTTTATTGATTTTGCACTGTATTTTTTCAACTTCATCAAACAAATGAAAATTCATAATTTTTTTTTGTTTTCATTTATTTATTCTTGGTTTATCTTTTTTTCACCTTCTTAATATTAGTAAAAATTGTTTGGCATAAAAGAGTCCCAATCAGGTAAGGAGAGAGAAATTAAAAGTTGCTTTTTTTTATGGTAATAGATTTTTTTACACCTAGATTTTATAAAATTTCTCCTACTTTGAAACATGATGTCATCTTATAGACTAAAAGAAAATGTTATATAAGTTACAAATTATCATTTATATAATCTTAAATATTTATACTCAATTGACTTCAATGATAACTTGATAAGCAAATACTATCTCACATTTTTTATAGCTGCAGTCTCAAGTGCTTGGTTTGTAAGAATTTTTAGTACTAAATATAATAAAAGATTTAGACTATAATACGTGTCCATTTAGTTTGAAGAATGTAAAAAAACTCCATCTCTATTTTATTCCACCTAATTAAGAAGATAATATAAAATCAGAGCTTTAACTCTTCTATGGTAAAATAAAACTTTTAGTCATTATTCATTATATCTCTACTCTTTAATCATTGCTAAATGCGCTTTCCATAGTTAAATCCTCAATTCTCTTTAAAAAGAAAAGGGGGTAATAGCCAAGAGAATTTAATTATAAGTATGATTATTTAATTTTTTTAAAATTGTGATAATAGTCAAGTAGAATTATAAAATTTGTATCTTTGCATGAATAACACATGCCGGCAATAGTTTATTCCTAATATCATATCCCTATACCTAGATATTTTATTTGGTATCATTTTAAATTTGAGATTTTAGTTTTCAAAAAGTAGAAAAATAAAAATTAAAGCCATATATCTATCTTGGTAATGCTATTTTTATTTATTGAAAATATACAATCCTAGTTTTTATACAAGATGAAAATTAGTTGAAGCTTCTTTCATATATTTAAGTAGAAAAAATAGTTGAATTAGCCTTCTTGTTCTAATTACATAAAGATGTATACTTTTTCTACATCACATCAACTCCTTTTATCAGATGACTTATGTAGTTCCCATCTTTTCTTTCTTTCATTTAATAAAGAAAAACCGAGCCTAGGCAAGATCCTAGTCCTAATCGATTATCCTTCAAAATTTTTTTGCTCTTTTTCCTTTTTTAGTATTTATTTATTTTTATTTTTAGATCTAGCTATTAAGTTCTTTTAATTCATTTTAGAGTAGTGATTATCAAACATACATTTATTATTTTTTTAGAGAGAGAGAGAGAGAAACTTAACTTCATTAGCATGTAACTAAGCCCAAATTCATTTGCCTCTCCTATCCGCATGGATCTCAAAGTTAAAAAGTCACCTATATTAATTGCTTTAAAAAAAAAAAAAAGAGAGACATTTATGAGACGAGATAATACACTCATGCCTCTACCACAAAAATATGTTATATGGTAGTAAAGAGATACGATACAGCAGTACAGAGATATAATGCAGTAGCACAAGGTTATAATATAATAACACAGGATGGTAAACACTTGTCCCACAAAATAAACACCAATATGTATAAAATAAATAACTAGTTTGAACCAATAAACATCTAGTCTTAATAGTAAATAGAGATGCTACAAGAATAAATAAAAACTATTGGATCGAAGATGTGGTATTTTGTACATCCTGAGGCATATGCATGCATTGGCTACATATTTGTGTTTGTCCTATTTCGATAAATGCACTTCATTTTTTATGGCACACCATATATAAAATAGTTTTTTTTATTCTTTAATGTTTTTCTTTACCAGTTAGACTAGGTGTTTATTGATTAAGGCTACCTATTTATTACAGACATATTGGTATTTATTTTGCAGGATAAATATTTATCATTATCCTCAAGATATTTCGTGTTTACTTTCATTGTGTTTATGTTTATTGCTTCCTGCTTCTTAAATTGATGGATGATAGAGAGAAGCATCAAAAGATTTTGAAAGGAGACAACCTTTTTAGAGATGTCAAAATGAGTTGGGCAGCCCATGGCATGGTTCAGTCCGACATGATGTAAGCCATGCCAAGCATGACACTATTGCTACAGTAACCATATCAGGTAGGCCCAATACAACCTCTCAAAACGTGTCGTGCCGAGTCGTGTCAACTCACAAGCTCTGCTGGCACAATGGCCTATAGTGTATTGTCCTAGTATAGGCCAGTCATGAGACTTGGCTCAGCACATGATGGGTCGCTTATGGCCTATTTGCATGTTTTTATATTTTTTCCCTATGTAACGTCTATGAACAAAAAGTTTCAGAGGTATTGTCATCCATATTTTATTTATTTGATTTAATTTCTATAAAATTAGTTTTAAAAAAATTTGCTCCATCTTGGGTGGCATGTCAGGCTGATGGGCTAGGCTGGCCATGGGTTACCAGCCGGCATGGCACAACCTAGCCAATTGGGCTGCGGGCTTGGGGTCGTATCAAGCCCCTGGAGCCTGCAAGTTGTGTCAATACTGTATGTAATAGGAGCCGTGCTGGCCGAGCACAATACGATGGTCTATCGAACCAATCCTAACGCAGGCTATGTCGACACAGCTTGATCCATTTGACATCTCTACCCTTTCTCATTTACCTTTTTTTTATTTTTATTTATGGATTTTTTTATTTTTTTTATAAAGTATCCTTCGGTTGATATGTACTTTGGGATTTGTACGCCGCGGGGGAGGGGGGGGGGGGGGGATGGGGGGTTGTGGATAGGACTATTTAGGGGCTGGGTCGCGCTGAGATTAGGTTCGACTTTGTCCAATGATTAACATGATTTACTGAACCTTGGGCTTGACCCAATCCAACCTTTAGATTACCTACGAGGCCCAAGCTTAGCCCCTACTTGGACTTCAATCTTTGAAGCAGGCCTCAGCATTAATATTGATCATTTTTCTTTTTAAAAATATTAAAAGATACTAAATTTAAATAACTAAATATTGCCAACAATATACAGTATGTTCATTGTCCCATTAAGTTCACACATCTCCAACAATTATCAATTAAGTTAATTTACAAATATATTAAACATAAAAGAACAACGCATGAAAATAATTATGTCAACAATATATTGAAAAATTTTGAGCTAGGCTGGGCTACAAATTCTAAGCATGAGCATGGCCCTTATTTATTAAATGGGCCTATTTTCTAAGTCTGGGCAGGTCAATTGGACCTAAATCTTGTCCCAAGCCCACCCAACATTCGAGGGCTTGAGTGGCCCGCCCAACCCATGGGCTATCAAGCTTTCGTTATCTCAGCGGACAATCTTTATCCCCCTAAAATTTAAAAAAAAACACCATAAAAAAGAGTAGATCATCATGCTAGTGCTGTGTAAATGTATTAGATTCCACAATTAGAAGGTATTTACCCCAGAGGCTGTTCCACGGATGGCAGCGCACCAACGAAAAAATACCACAGACGTCAACCTTCTGAAGAACAAAAGCGGAAGCAAATTCCAGAATGGACGCAATAGAACCCAGAACTCTAGTTAGCCACAGCCTATGTTACAAGGAAAACAGAGAATAGTTAGCCCTGTAATCTCTCCTTGCTCCAGGAAAAATCTGTGCTTCTAATGCTGGATAATTATATATACATCAAATTAATAAGATAAGAAAAAGGATCCCGTGGCAATGACCTTTTCTATACTTGAGCTCAGAATCACTCTGCACCACCATCTAACTAAAGGCCATGAACATAAAAGCAACGCAGACTCGCAGCCTCTCGCATACACTGAGCTACAAAAATGAAGCCAGGCCACCACGTCCTCCAACCATTCGCAGCACACTAGTCCAAATAGTAGCATGCAGAAGAACACGAGAAGCTTCAGGATTGTGTCCTAGGAAGCATGTACATGATGATAGAACGTGATGACATGCATAACACCAAATAGAGATCGATAAGATTTCAAAAACACCAATTACAATTTATAAGTTTGTCCAAAGTCTTCTGCCACCATGCTCTGAATTCTGGAACTCTGGACTAGGTCGCACTCAAACAAGATGCTTGCTCTGTTTTGACTCTTTTGTTGGACACCCATGTTTCAGTTGCAAATTACCATCAACAATCAGATATCTTATTAGGTACAAAGGAAAGCCCTTTAATGTTCAAAGTTTTCAAAATCATCTTTCTCAAGCAAGGATCATCAAAATGCAATCTTCCACAATGCTCAAAACCCACCGACTATAATGCTGTGTATAAATCTTTATGTTGGTGGTTACTCACTCCGTACAATGTAGAGTAAATGAAAATAAGATCTAAAGAGTCATTAAGGAAAAGAGAAGGAATGGAAATTCTTTTGGATCAATAGGATCGAGTCTAACAGATTTGGTTGCTCCTACATGGTACTTTCAGTTCTAGAATTACCTACTGCACCAAAATAATAAGCAAGTCGTTTACAAGCAGACATCCTTAAATCTGTAACTACAATGCTTCCAACTATGCTTTAGAAAGGTAAGATCAAGGAACCATGGCCATACATTTCTTCCAGCTCTAGACAACCAACAGTCTCCCTGCATAATCCCTGCCCACCCTGACCCTGCTACAGACACAAAAAGAGTGTGGGTGTGTAACTTCAACTCTACAAAGTCCAACCAAGGTTTTAAACTATTCTAAATCTTATGAGATAGAAGCATTGACACTCAACATCTTATCCTGATCTTCAACCCTTTCAGTACTTTTTTTTGTTAAAAAAATATTTATAAAGCTTTAGTGTTTTATTTAATTTTTAAACACATTTAAACTTTAAAAATTATATTTTTATATTTTTATGATAAATTGATCCTAAAATCTCTTTGAAACGGAATGGGACAGCTAATATGATCCCCATCCTTCTGAGACTTGAATTACTGAGTCCAACAAACTATAACATAAAAGTTGATTACCATATCTACTTTTTTTTTTATAAAAAAAGAATATTGCTTATCTAATTTGTTCAGTAGAAAGCAGAATCTAAAGATATTAAATAAATAAAATGAGTTCAGCTTATAAGTTATATTTGCCATTCAATCCAACATAACGCTCACCTGATGTCACCTCTCAACGCCCCCTTCCCTCATAAGCTTGAGCCTTCTCCAAGCACACTGTCATTCCCTGATCCAGGGTCTAGCCAATCAAGTCCATTATATTTTGACGGTCTACCTGTGTAACTACTGTCATCCCCCTTGCAGACATGCATGCATGCACACAGGCAAATGCAAGAAGAGGAAAAAGAAGTATATGAGAAACATAAAAAGAAGAAAACCTTCTACCCAGTTTAAGATCCTCCAACCAAGAAAGGAGGACTCTCATTTAACCAATACCCTTTCCACAAAAAGCCTAACCCAATAGCCCTAAAAAGAAATAAACCACTATATTGTTTTAGGAACTAGCTGGACCAAATCTAATAGGCTGAAAAAATTAAATTAGAACCTAATAAGCATATTGAGAAAGGCTATTGATTCTTACAAGCCTTTAACTGATTAAAATGTAAAATAAGATAATCAAATTCTAACACATTTAGTCCCAATATTAAAAGGGCCATGAGCTTGAGAAAGTACCCTCAGTTCATTGAAGGCATGTGCTTATGTGATACATCTTGCAGTGCCTTGAATGATTGAATGATCACAAGATCAGTAACCTTGAAAGACAGACAATCCGAAACCACTATAATTCATCAATCAGAGATGTCCAGAAAATTTTACAAAATTCAGTAAAGAATTCCTTGGCAATAGCTTTCAGCAAATCAGCACAACATTCAAAAAGGCCACCATTGTATGTGCCGAAATACAGGAATCCCATCTTTGTATCTAAATTGACATCTCACTACAAGATTCACTATATAACAATATTAACTTCAAAAGATACAAAACGAAACACAAAAAATGGAAAACTTGGAAGAGATGTATACTTTTATGGAAGGCGTCCCTTCTTAAGGATGGAGATTGAGTATTCAGCAGCATCAACAAGGTCTGCGATGTTGTGGAGGGACCGCTCCTCACATCCAAACAAGAAGATGGCACGAACCTCCGCTTTCTTGGCAAGGCGGGCAGCAGGGGTGAGTGGGAGATCAGGGGAGTTGAGGCTTCTCAGAATTTGACGGTACAATGACAGTACTCTGCCTCGATTCCTTGACAAATCCTCAGCAGTCGCCCATATCAATCCCTTTGCCATTTCTGTACATGTAGTATAATGCCACTGAAATCAAAAAAAGCACAAGCACAAAAGGACAGATGAAATAGAAGAGGTTGCCTATGTCAAGGGATGACAAATCTATTGCAAATTGATATCTAAAAGAGAATTCAAAAAAGGGTCATCCTAGGGAATTTCAGCCAAGTTTTGCCAGCAGGGTCATAATATTTTTCAGAACCTCAAACAAAAACTTCAAGGAGAATATAAGACATTACTACATGACAGAGCAATCAAACAAGAAGAGAACATGGGACAGATTAGAAAAAAAACAAGGGCAAATTAATTCTAGACTATCCCTATCTCTTTTTATCTTGGAGGCTTTTTGCCCCAAATACAAGGTCAGGTCAAAAGATGAGAAATAATTATAGTAGTTCTATTCTCAGAGAGAGGTAGAGGAAAAGGCTTGCCTTTGTTGATAAAGTGGTGATGGGAAGAGGAGTCCCGGCTGAGTAGCAAGGAAGAAAAGAGAAGGGAAGAGAAGGGAGGTTGGATTAGAGAGATCGAGAGAATGGAAAGAGAGAGAAGCAGGATAAATGGTGGAATGGGCTCAGGCTGCTAATGGTGGCAGCAGGTTGGGTTGTGCTGAGACAGCCAAAGCTGGAACCCACTTGTGGCCTGAACCAACTGACCCAAATGACACACAATTTCACCGATGGAGTAGAGATTTTTTTTTGCCAATTAAAAAAAATCCTTTCTTTTTTTCTTTTTGCAACAACATGAAACAATTCACCTTGAATTTTCATAAAACATTGTATTTATGGACTCGTGATTACCATACAAACATCATATATCAGGATTAACCAGAATTATGCACACACCCATCACCAATATATGTGCATCAATGATTCTAGTATGCATCTAGAAGCTACATATGAACATTTATCCTAAGAATATTTCTGTAAGAAAAATAAAAGTTGCCCATTGTGAATTGGAGATAAAGCAAATCCTTTCTAGCACTATCCCTACAAAGTATGATTAAAATTTATGGTACCCTTTAAAAAAATATAGCTGAACTAACTATATTTTCACTTATTAACCATACCTCATACAAACTTGCTTCTATCAAAGAATTAGATACTATCCAAACCATCAACCATTTAGGTTGGATAGAGTGAAGTCTTTTTGTTGTTCAATCCAATTTAATCCATTTGAGCCTAATAAATTGAAGTGACTAGAGGTGGCAATTTAGTTGGTTGGGTCATTTTGGGTTTAGGTCACTTTTGGGTTCAGGTCATTTTCTGGTTCGAGTCATTAAAGCTAAACCCTAATCCTAAATGATTAGATTAGGGTCAACCCATAGGTCATTTCGGATTGACTTAGTGTTTTTTTTTTTTTAAGAATTCAATGCATACTCTTTTTTTTTTTTGTTCTTTTTAAGTAATTTATCAACCATGAATTCAAAGCTAAGCATTATTTATTCTCCTCATCTTTCATGATGCTAAGCCTTAAAATTTTGTTACACAAATTGATAACCATCATTGCAGTACCGCATTCAAATTACTTCTCATTTTCATCTTCATCCCATTTCCCTTGTGGCTCTATAGGTCAAGGCATATGTTTTAGGACAATGGTGTAGCATTGACTATTCATTGTTAAAGTAAAAGAACTGTGGAAACAACCATCTCTTGCTGAAGTGTAGAAATTTTATTTCAGTTTTATATTTTTTATGAAGCAATGCAATGGAAAGTGTAGAAAGTGCTAATCTTGCAGAAATAGATATGAGCAAAAGCATATTAACAGTTTTAGTGCATTGTAAAGACAGATCATGAAAATCAAATGATTGCTCAGAATTCTGAATAATAGACTACATCAATTGCAAAATCAACATTACATATGTATGAATTATGGAAGTGTCACGCCTATCTGCAAAGGGCTCTTCCCTAGTAACCAGCCTCCCACATGACAATCCCAGATGAATAAACATCAATCTACAGAACACCTGTTTCACTAAAAAGGTTTTGTAATTCAAAGAAATAAATAATCATCTTAACTATGCAAGCCCATTTATCATTCATGGCAAAAGATTCTCGGAGTTCTCGACTTTCCAGCCCATCACAATGAATTCTTTTGACACAAAAACAAACTCAATCTGATTATAATAAAATGCAGGATTCCCCTTGCATACCAGAGTAGGACAGACCTATTTTGATGTGCTTGCTGGTAAGATTAGAGTATCATGCGCTAGCATGTCAATCATTCATGTAGTTCTTAGCTGAACATTGCATAAGAAACATTAAGATTAACATGGTTTATTGATGTACAAAGAGAAGACATCTGGCATACATGGGCCATGGATGACAAGAGATGTCTGTTGATATGAGCATGTCAACAAATCATCTTAATGCCAGGGTCTCTTTAGCATTTGCTGTCCCTAACGATCGTGATACTGATAGCACATGATTGTTGTGCACTGCAACAGTGCAAAAACAGTGCAATAGTAAGAAGACAAGTGAATCACATTAAGTTGGAATGATGGAATCCAGTCAGAGCTCACATCAAAAGCTGAGCATTCTGACAGCTCCAGAAAGTTCAGACTCATAAGATTGGTGAAACATGCTTCAGAGAAGACAGTTTCCAGAGGATTAAAAATAAGATCCAAATACTCTAGCTTCAAAAGTTGTCCGAAGTCCGATGCTTTCAGAAACTGTTCCATTGAGTCCATTTTTGGTGAGATATAGGTTTTCTAACAATAACATTCTTCCTATAGATGCAGGAATGGGACCACAAAGGTTGTTAGAGGAAAGATCAAAAGTTCTAAGATTCTTAAGGTTCCATAACCAATCTGGTAAAGACTCAAAAAATCCATTGGCTTCTAAAGTCAATTCCTCCAGACTATTTCTAACACAACCATTAAGGGCTTCCCCAAACTCAGCTAGGCTATCACTAGATAATGAACCTGACAGGTACAATTTATGCAAATTGCAGAACTTATCAAGTGATCTCAGCATTCAAACCTCAAAGTAAATATTGTAAAACTCAGCTGAAGCCTCTACTAGATCCGAGCAAATCAATATAAAAATCGTAAAGAAAAACTGAAAACAAAGATTAATCAGGTGTAACCACTGTGGGAAACAAGATCGCATCCAATAGAGAAACAAACAGTGGGAAAACCTCTCAAATCCAATAAAATTTTTCCTCAATGGCAGAAGAGAAATGAGAGTTTGAATCAATGGACTTAAGATTAAATCGAAAAACCAAACAAAAAAAACCTATAATCTGGAAGTGAAAAGGGAACCACATCTGCACCTGAGAGATGTTTGAGAGACTGAGATTCTTGAGGAAAAACAGAAACCCTAGCCGCTCGATGGCTCAAGAGGACACGCAGGCAGAGGCAGGCCTGCAAGGCAAGGGCTTTGCGATGCATGACTTCATGTAACGGAAACTATTTAAGAGCCTATCTGAGATAGCCGTTGGCCCCAGTTGCTGTCTTACATAATTGCTAAGAAACAACCACCTAAAGGCATCCCAACAAGGCCTAAGGCTTTAAATTCTTAAATGGATGGCTCAGATAATCCCGTGTAAGTGGCACCGGATCAGCTAATGTGTGTGGCACCATGTGCTCGTGGCAAGTGAATTTGGCACTTTTTTTCCACTGACCCGATGAGTCACCCATGACCCAACCGACTCGACCTAAAAGTTATTGGGTCATTCTGAGTTAGGATCATTTCAGATTTGGCTCAAAAAAATAAAACCCTAATCCTATTTTTTTTGGATGGATTGATTTTTGAGAGGTTGAGTCAGATTTCTACCACTTCTAAAAGTGATTGTGCTGAGAGAGATGAAGATGCAACCCAATTAATAATATTAGAGCTAGAGGTGGCAATCAGTTTAGAACCGGTCATTTTGGATTAGATCATTTCAGATTTGGGTTACTTTCTGGTTTGGGTCATTTTCGGGTTTAAACTATTGAAGCTCGACCCTGACCTTAAATGCTCGGGTTAGAGTCAACCCATGGGTCATTTTGGATTGGCTTTTTCTTTTTTTTTTTGAACACATGATTCATTTCTCTTGTTCCTTTTAAGTAATTTATTAATGATCAATTCAAAGCCAAACTTTATTTATTCTCCCCATCTTTCATGACACTAAGCCTTAAAATTCTACATAAGGCTCTCCCTCAGTAATTTTAGTCCATACCTTCTTGCTAGTCTAACTGATGATGGCTGGGACATTAAAACTGGAAATTTCACTTCACTTTCAGATTAGATCGCTGCAATTCCAGCTTCATATACTTCTAAGTTGACATCACTCACCTAAGAATTCAACAATGTGACTATGGTCCTCTCCAACTCAAATGGTTCTCTTACAATGGACTAGGCCCAAGATGGAACTGATGGTGCTGTTCATGCAATGTTTCAAATTTTTGCTCTGAACTCAAAGAGTTCATGCTGTTCTACTCATGACCTAGTGTGAGATATATATATATATATATATATATATATATATATATATGACCTAGTGTACAAACTTCATGAAATCCTGTAATATTCCATGCTTATGCTTCTCCTTCTCATTCTGCTAAAATAACACCATGAATTTTAGGAAAGTTACTAGAGGTAAATAAATATTTTTATTTGATTTTAAATAGATGCTTCCTAGGTGTCCCCAGTACTAGAGGTAAATAAATATTTTACCTACTGTCCTTTCCACCCAGAAGATAAGGGAAGAGACGCAACAAGCAAACTATACTGCAAAACTATATCTAGTCATCACCCACCCCGACAAGGTCACCAAAATAGTGGCGCGTCCAACTACCAAATGGATCCCAGACAGAATAGCTGCTTCGCCGCTTATAAAACTATCTCCTTGGTCCCAAAAAAATTGAAAGCTTTTCACAAATCACTGCATTATGACAACAGATCAATTAACATCAGTTGACTAGCGAAACATGGCAACGTTTTTAGTAAAAAAATCATCTTTGCCAGAAATTTAAGGTCTTAGCATCAAAAATCGATAAACAGAACATAATAGTATGCAAACAAGCTAAAGCCCAGGATCTATACAATTTTCTAGCAGAACGAAAGAAGAAGCCAAGTCAATCGCTCAAAACACAGTTCAAAACATGGAACTCTACGGTGCTGAATCGATTCCTACCCACTGAAAACCGCCTCCAAAAGAATCCTTCTTAGCAAAGCAACCACAAGAACAGACAACCCACAAAAACCCTAGCTTTGCATGAAGAAACCATTTCAATTCCTCCAAATCCAGAACAAAAAACCGCACTGCGAAACCCAGCTACCAAATCTACCCAGGCAAAACCCCAAGATCGAAATCTTTCCCGTTGGTTTACGCCCTAAAAGCCCGAAAAAGCTCGCCGATTCCGCGGCGCAAGCTAGGGTTCCGCGCCTCCTGTTGCGAGGTATTCCGCGGCTCCGTCGCACGGAATCTTAGAAACCCTAGAGGAGGGAAACTAATTAAAAGAAAGACGAAGGAGAGAGAGGAGAGAAGGAGGCGTACCATTTAGAGGAAGGGGCATGGCGAGAGGGAAGAAGGCGAGGCGTTTTGACTCTTTTTTAGCTTGCGCTGATGATGACGACGATAGGAGGTATATGAAAAGGTGTGCAGTAATTTGTGTGCGTGAGGCTTCTTTTGGGCTGTTGGAGGATGGCGAGGAAATAAATATAACAGGATAGAAAAATATATATATATATTTGGGCCTGTTTTCCAATGTTGCCCTTGATGTTTGAGGTTAGGACGGTGGGGGGCGGGGGCTTGGGCGGAGAAATTAAATAAGGGCCCCGCAATGTTTCTTGTGATCGGAAAAATCCAAGGTGGTGGTGGGGTCGAGAACGTCCAGTAGTTTGGGTTGGTTACGTGTAATGAAGAATTTTTTGCAACGGCTAAGAGACTATGGTTGGAAGTTACCATTGTTTAGTTATTTTTAAAGTTATCCAATGTTTATATTAAAAAATAATGTTTTCCTTTTACTTGGTATCATTTTATTTTATTTTTTAAAACAAGTCTAATTGGCTCTTCCAACTGGCGTTATGGAACTAGATACAAGGTTGTTCTACCTAGACAACGTCGTAAAATAATTTTCATAGAATAAATATTTTTTTATGTGTATATTATCAAGATTTGGTGGGGTTAATTTGTTGGAAAAATTAGTACTAAATTAATGCTCCATGTCACCGCCATGCATATCCTTGATTTTATATGGATTTTATCATAAAATCAAGAATAAGATATTTAATTATTAAAAAACATAACAAAAGTACCGCTAAGTAAGAAAAATATGATATTTAATTGTTAAAAAAAAGGTAAGAAAAGTACCATTAAGAAAAAAAAAAAAGGGCAGATGATTCATTTTTCTTTAAAAATTATTTTATCAACTATATAGCACCTTAATATCTTTTTTATTTACATATTTAATTTCATAAGAAATATGATAGATGAAAGTATAGTTGATCACGGAAGTATGGGTAGATCAAATCTAAATCTCTTATATCTATAATAAAAACCTTTCCAACTTAACTAGTTTACCCCACTATTTATATACCTAACTATACAACAAATGCATATAAAAAAAAAAAAAAATGCATGAACACTAAAAATGCATATTTGGCTCTATTTTGAAATAATGTTGCATAATAAAATTTCATTAATATATGTTCATATCACCTTAAGGATAAGTTAAGATGAAACTAGATTTATTTGTAATTTATAATTATTTGTGCTGGAAAACCTCTAGTGGTTAATATATTTTCTTGATTTTTAAATTATTGGCTGCTAAATAGTATCTTGACTTTGGATAATATGCTTTTACGATTAAACAAATGACTAGCTAGCATGTAAATGCATAAAGGTAGCAGTGCTATCTAAAGTGCATGTAATATGATTATATCAAGGTAAAATTTTAGAATCACGCTAAAGCAAATGGGCCTAGAACGTACGATGGAGGAAGTTATTTTTCTAAATAAAATAGAATTATTGATGAATCTCAATATTTTTGGCATGCCACTTTGTATATTCTTAATAAGCACAAACTTTTATTTTTATATAAATAATCATTAGCTACCTAAACATCAAAGCATGGAGCAAGATCAAACCTAAGTCTTTAATATTTGCGTGAGGCTTTATCAATTCATAAGCACCACTCATATTAAAGTCACCTAATTGTATGTAATACACATATAATTAAGAAAACCAACATGGTGCTAAAAACTTATATTTGGGTTTTTTTAAAAACCATAATGTATCATAGAATATTTGGCTTCTCTGCAATTTATAAAATACGAATACTTGATTACTCTTTTTTATAAAAAGAAACTATTTAATTACTTCAACTTTATAAAAAGAAACTCTTATATATTGATAATATACCAAGTGCATACTAAAATAAAATGAATATATTATATTTTTATATTTATTTAGATTAAAAAGCTCCAATTTGTTGATATGTTTTCCTTGAATTTTAGGTTTCTAGCTATTAAATAATGTTCTAGCTTTTTGCTAATACATGATTGTAATCAAAATGAATAAATAACTAATTAGTGTGAGAATGCATGAAATAAAAATAACACTATAGCACATGTCACGCATAATCTAATAATGTCAAATCAAACTCTTAGAATCATACTTAAATAAATAGTCTCAAAAAATATATCACATACCAAGACATTTGTATAAATAAATTACCATTTTAGAAATCTTAAATAATTGGTTTATCTTTTACTTTATATATGCTTGCAAAGAGTAGACTCTTGCATACAAATATATAAATGATAAGCACTAGAGTGCTTTACATAGAAATAAATATAATAAGTTCATTTTCAAATGGACACAATAAAACCATGATGAAATTATTCTATTTAAACTAAGGGGCAAAGTTAGTATTTTTTTTTGGGATTGGAGTTTATAACTTTGGCTTTCTTTTTTCTTTTATCAATCATATACATCTCATCCTAAAGTAACCATAATTATAAATATAATAAAAAGTAAATATATCAACTAGCATTTTTTCTATAAAGAATAAAGTTTTCTTTTTATCATGTATTGCTTAAGAGTCATCTACATACACATACATACATACATTCAAGCCAAAACTAGCATTGAAGATTTAGTGGTTATCAAAGTTTTTAATAATAAGGTTTAGTTCAATATTGTATTTCCAAAAAATATCAATATTATTATTAAAAAAAGATATAGAAGATGGTTTATAAGAGAAAGTTATCATATGCTGCTACTTAAATACTAATTATAACTTACAGCAAGAAGATCACGATTATTAGGTAATCAAGCACCACAAGTGGATAATTGAAGATAAGTTAGTATATGTTTGAGAAATAGATAAAGAAAAAGTTTAATAGAGGGGATGAAATTGGACTATTAGGCTGTAGGACCTTGTGTGGTACTCCAAAGCCTCGATTGGGTAAGGGAAAGCCCAAGGTTTATGATCCATGAGGTGTTCATAAGATTCTAGGGTTGATGCGAGTCATAGGGTGAAGGATTTCAGCCTTCACGATTTTTTAGGTCCATAGGATTACGACCTAATGTTCTTGAGTCTAAGTAATTGGGTCTTGAGGGGGCTAACCTATCATTGGGCTAGAGTTGGGCCCAAGGTGAGTGAGTCTAATCACATATGGGTTAGTCCAAGAGAGTTTTTTGTTAGGGTTTGGTTTCTATTTGACCATGTATAAATACTTTATGTATTGGCATCTTATAAGGGGCTGAATGAATGAAAAACCCTTTTCTTCCTAAATTCTTCTTCTCCTCTCTCTCTCTCACGTGATTTTCATTGGATATCCACATGGAATGAAAGGCTACTTGCTGTGGAATTCTGATTCTCAGAAGTGTATCATCAGTAGAAACATCATCTTTAATGAGAAGAGCATTTTAAAGAAGTCCGAGCAACCACGTGAGAGAGAGAGAGGAGAAAAAAGAATTTAGGAAGAAAAGGGTTTTTCATTCATTCAGCCTCTTACAAGATGCCAATACATAAAGTATTTATACATGGTCAAATAGAAACCAAACCCTAACAAAAAACTCCCTCGAACTAACCCATATGTGATTAGACTCACTCACCTTGGGCCCAACTCTAGCCCAATGATAGGTTAGCCCCCTCAAGACCCAATTACTTGGACTCAAGAACATTAGGTTCTAATCCTATGGACCTAAAAAATCGTGAAGGCTGAAATCCTTCACCTTAGGGCTCACATCAATCATAAAACCCCATGAACACCTCATGGATCATAAACCTTGGGCTTTCCCTTATCCAATCGAGGCTTTGGAGTACCACACAAGGTCCTACAATCTTCACCTTGGTGCTCTAAAGTCGTTGCAAAATCTGCATAGTCCTTCGGACCCATCAGTGTCACACATGAGAGAAAATTGTCCCGTAGAAGAATCTTCGTAAGTGCATCTGACTGGTTCTTCTTTGTATAAACTTTCATCAACTCCACCTCACCTTCTTCCACTAGCTCTTTGATCCTGTGATACCTCACATCTATATGCTTTGTGCGTGCATGATAGACTGGGTTCTGAACCAACTGCAGAGCACTCTGACTATCACTGTGCAGCACCACTGTACCCTGCTTCACCCTCATTTTCACAATGAGTCTCTTCAACCAAAGAGCTTCCTTGGCAGCCTCTGTAATCTCTATATACTCACCCTCTATTGTAGATAAGGCCGTGATAGGTTGAAGGGTTGATCTCCAAGAAACTGGTCCACCATACATGCTAAACACATAACCTGTAGTAGACCTCCTTGTATCCAGATCACCTGCAAAATTTGTATCAACAAACCCTTCCAATGGACCTAACAACTTACTTGAGATATTGGAGTTCTTTTTAGGTCCTTCATGCTGCCCAAAAAATAGACCAAGCCTTCGAGTTCCCTGAAGATACCGCAAGATCCACTTCAGTGCCTTCCAATGCTCCTTTCCTGGGTTTGCCATGTACCTGCTCACCTGGCTCACTGCATGTGCTATGTCTGGCCTACAATACACCATAGCATAATAATGCTGCCCATAGTACTGGCATATGGAACTCTCTCCATGTACTCTTTCTCTTCATCTGTTTAGGGGTTCTGTAGCTTTGAAAGAGACATATGATTCGCCAAAGGTGTTCCAACTGGTTTGGCTTTATCCATCCTAAACCTCTCCAACACCTTTTGAATGTATCCTCCCAATGACAAGTGGAGAATACCCTTAGTCCTATCTCTCCAAATTTCCATCCCAAGTATCTTCCTCACCGGACCTAAATCCTTCATCTCAAACTCTGATGACAATGCAATTTTTAGCCAATTCATTGCTTCGACACTCCTGCTGGCAATGAGCATATCATCCACATACAAAAGTAGATATAGTGCATCATCCTTATCCACATCTTTCACATACACATAATTATCATGTTCACATCTAGAAAACCCAAGGCTTAAAACAAAAGTATCAAACCTTTTGTACCATTGACGGGGTGACTGCTTCAAACTATAGAGAGATTTCTTCAGTAGACAAACCTTTTCCTCCAATCCAGACTACTTGAATCCTTCTGGTTGCTTCATATAGATTTTCTCCTCTAGACTCCCATGTAAGAAAGCCGTCTTCATGTCCATCTGCTGTAACTCCATATCATGTTGAGCTACAAGAGACAACAACAACCGAATCGAAGCATAACGCACAACCGGAGAGAATATCTCTGTGTAATCCACTCCCTCTCTCTGCGAGAACCCCTTGGCAACAAACCTTGCTTTGTATCTGACTCCACCTTGCTCTGAAGGTGCCTCCTTCTTCGTGAACACCCATTTTGAACCAATGGCCCGAGCATCTCTAGGTAGATCCATTAGCTGTCATGTCTTGTTCTTTTCCAGTGAGTCCATCTCCTCCATCATGGCCTGCATCCATGATTTCCGTTCAAAACTCTCCATGGCTTCTTTGAAGGTCTCCGGATCTCCATTAGCAGTGATGAGAGCATAGGAGATGGTCTCATCAATGTCATACCGAACAGGTTTGTAGATGTTGCGCTTCGGCTTATGTAGTGCCACTCCCCTTTGACGATCCTCCAAATCTGAAGTATGTGGCTCTACCTGCACCTCCTCCTGAACTGATGGCTCTCCTACCTGATCCTTCATATGTGTGGGAACATATCTACCAAACTCCACCTCAAAAGAAGTACGTTTTGAAGTAGAAGTAGAATGTACATCACCTGTCAGTGAATGTTGTCCACTGCTGTCCTATCTAGCCTTCTCAGCCCCATCTGCAATCCTGGACTTCTTCAAAATGCTCTTCTCATCAAAGATGATGTTTCTACTGATGATACACTTCTGAGAATCAGAATTCCACAGCAAGTAGCCTTTGATTCCATGTGGATATCCAATGAAAATCAGCTTCTGTGATTTTGGGTCCAGCTTGCTCCTTTCGATTGCCTCCACAAATGCATTGGCTGGGCAACCAAAAATCTTCAGGTATCCAAGCTCCACCTTCTTCCCACTCCAAATCTCCTCTGGAATGCCTCCATCAAGTTTGCGATTAGGGGACCTGTTAACAAGAAAACAAGAAAAAATTATTGCATCACCCCAAAAGAACTTGGGAAGTGATGCCTGCAGCCTCAAGCTTCTAGCCTTCTCTGTCAATGTTTGGTTCATCCTTTCGGCTACACCGTTTTGTTGGGGAGTCATCCTCACTATGTAATGGTGTTTGATCCCATTCTCCTCACAGTAGCTTTTAAATTCGCTGCTAGTATACTCCCCTCCATTGTCAGACCTTAGGCACTTCACCGGTTTCCCTGTCTCCTTTTCAACTTCAATTCTCCAAGCTTTAAACCGAGCAAACACTTCTAACTTTTTCCTTATCAGATACACTCATACCTTCCTGGAGAAGTCATCAATGAATGTCAAAAAATACCTAGCCCCACCTCTGGCTGAAACAGGGGCCGGTCCCCATACATCCGAGTGAACTAGCTCAAGAATGCCTTCACTTTGCTTGGTACTGCTGGCGAACTTTACCCTATGTTGTTTGCCATAGATACAAGGCTCACAAAGGTCATCACCCTCCTTCTTAAGTGCTGGAATCATACCTCTTTTACTGAGTTCCATGAGCCCTTTGTCGCTCATGTGTCCCATCCGATAATACCACAGTTTATATGCCAACTTTTCCTCCTCTGCTACAGCAAGCACCTTTGCATCATCTGTCACAACTGAGCCCTCCATCTGATAGAGATTATTTTCTAACCTTCTCCCTTTCATTACCACTAATGCACCCTTAGTAATCCTCAAACACTCACTGCCCGGTTGGCTTCCAAATGCATAAACATGCTTCTCCAGGTAGCCCAAAGAAATCAGATTTTTCTTCAACTCCGGCACGTGTTTGACATTGGTCAAGGTCCTTATGACCTCATCATACATTCTCACCCTTACAGTACCAACACCAGCAACCTTACGAGGGTGATCATCACCAAGGCTTACACTCCCTCCATCAGATTCTTCATAAGTTGCAAACCACTCCCGATGCGAAGTGTAGTGGTGAGAACATGCTGAATCTAGTGTCCAATACCTGTCATACTTCATGGTCCCATCTGAAACTACTAGTAGATCATCCCTACTATCTTCAGATGAATTTGCACCACCATTGCTGGCCGAACTACCCTTAGAAATGCCCTTCCCCTTCTTATTTTTCAGAAGTAGACAATTCCTCTTCAGATGACCAACTTGATGACATTTGTAACACTTCCATGTCTTCTGCTTGCCTCGAGACTTCGATATGCCTTTGGACTTGTCTCTAACCTTTTCCTAAGGTCTTCCTTGCCTCTCATTTACAGTAAGAACCTCTGTGTTAGAACTCCCCATGCGGATCTTCTCTCTTTGTTGATTTGACCGAAGAACACCCACAACCTCTTCAAAATTCAAGGTTTCCTTCCCATACACTAATGTTGTGATCAGACCATCATAGGAACTTGGAAGTGAACACAACAGTATAAGAGTCTTATCCTCCTCATCAATCTTCACATCAAGACTCATAACCTCCGAGCACACTTGATTGAATTTCTGAATGTGAGCGACAAGATCTCCTCTTTCCGGCATTCGCAAGCTGTACAACTGTTTCTTCAACCACAACTTGTTTGTCAAGCTTTTTCCCATGTATGTATTCTCTAATCTCTCCCAAAGCCCCTTCGCCGTGGTCTCCATATAGATCTCTGACAAGACTTGATCAACCAAGCACATCCGAATCATGCTAAAGGCAATCTCCTCTAACTCCTCCCAATCTTCAGCACTTATGCTGTCCGGTCTTTCCTTCACCAAGACCTTATAGATTCTTTGTTGTACCAACAAATCCTTCACCCATTGCTGCCATAGGGTGAAGTTCCCCTTGCCGTCATACTTCTCAAAATCCATATTTAGAGTACTAGATGCCATACCCAAACAAGAAACAACACAAACAACAAAATAGAAAAAAAAATCTGTTTCAATACCTTACCAAGATCCCGGCAAAAGTTCAATCTTTTCTCCACCGAATCAACCAAGCTCTGATACCAGATGTAGGGGGTCATGTCCTCGATCTACCCTTGGAGCGTGGCACACAACGGACCAGCACCAAGGCGTGTGGAGAAGCGGAAACAAGATGAACTTGCTGCAGAAATTTTCTGCAGCAGCAAGATTCAGATCTCGCTCTTGGTAATCACCCCCGTCGATGTAGGCACTAGTTTTCCTTTCTTTCTCTTCACCAGCAGCAATAGGAGAACTTGAATCCTCTCCTTTTACGCGTGGGAAGTCTAGATTTATTTCAAAAATCTAAAAGAGAATGACTCCAAGTGGGAATAGGCTGTAGCAATTTTAGTCCCACAAGGATTCTTCAAGAGAAGGCCACTAGGGTTTCTTCTCCTCTATGGACGCCTTGATTTCTTTCTTTTCTTGGTAAGGGGTGGCAGCAAACCCTAGGAAACCCTAAGCAACCACGTGAGAGAGGGGGAGGAGAAGAAAGAATTTAGGAAGAAAAGGGTTTTTCATTCATTCAGCCTCTTACAAGATGCCAATACATAAAGTATTTATACATGATCAAATAGAAACCAAACCCTAACAAAAAACTCCCTTGGACTAACCCATATGTGATTAGACTCACTCATCTTGGGCCCAACTCTAGCCCAATGATAGGTTAGCCCTCTCAAGACCCAATTACTTGGACTCAAGAACATTAGGTCCTAATCTTATGGACCTAAAAAACCATGAAGGCTGAAATTCTTCACCTTAGGGCTCACATCAACCCTAGAACCCCATGAACACCTCATGGATCATAAACCTTGGGCTTTCCGTTACCCAATCGAGGCTTTGGAGTACTACACAAGGTCCTACATATGCTTCCATGAAAAAGGTTTGTGATAGTTAGAATTTTTTTCCTTTCAAAATTTATTATGTTAGCATTAGAAGTTTGGCACAATTTTCTTGAGAAAAAAAAGAATCATGTGGTTCCACTCAACCTTACTCACATTAAGTATTTCTTCTAGATGGCGACTTAATATCATTTTCTACCATACATATTGTTAAATACAAGCCAATACTTTGTTTTAGTTATGCTCCAACAAACTTTGAGATTTTCATGAGCCTTCCTATATTTAACAATGCATTAAAATATGGTTCATGAATAACGCTAATTCACTTGTGCATAGGCACTAAGAACTTTTTGTCACATAAGCTCCAAGAACTTTTATTTAAGGTCATATAGTGTTATATTTATTAAGAACCTAGTGAGAATGGTAGATGTAGCAATTGTAATTGTAAAGATGTGGTACAAGAATAATAGTAAAATAAAAACCATGTTATCAAGAGAGGGACGTAGTAGAAACAGTGTAGGGTTTAAAGGGAAGGCTTGCAAAGTAAAATCAATGGAGCAGAGACTCGACTCCTCCCTTTATAAAGCAAGAACTTGATAGATTTTAGGATCATAAAATTTTTATATCATTGCTATACAAATCCCTTGATTTTTCATAATAGAATCAAAATTTTTGTAATTATAAGAAAGTATAATCCAATAAGACTAGATTAAATGAAAAAAGATAGATAATTTATTCTTTAATATTTGCTTTGCCTTCTACATGCAACACTCATTTTTTTTGGAAAAAATATAATAAGATACCCTTAAGTTTGCTTTTTGACACTTCTATTATTCTGTTTTTAGAAAGTCTCGAAGTAGTCCTTTAACTATTTTATTGCAGTCTAACCTTTATTTTCATTTGCTATTACATGAATCTTAGAATTTTCTTAAATTTCTAAAATGCCTTTATCCATGCCTAATTTAAAAGGTAAATGACTCACATAACGGTCATGAGCTTGCCTAGTACATGAGCTTGCCTAGCATATTGATAGCAAGACTATCAAATGGCTCCTCTGCTATATCAAACTTTCCATTGTTGCTATCAACTCGATCAATGTTCCTCCTCCATTGTCATTTCATCTCCCTCCATCCCTTACAATAGCAACCATCCTCCTTGATTATCGCTCCTTACCAGTACCATCACTGCATTTGAAAACTGAATGAATAAGCTTGAGAAATATCAAGTTGTATCAAGGTAGTCTAAAGGCTTCAAACTGAAAGTAATAATCATATCACCTAGTCATATTGATAGTAGAAAATCCATCATCAAAATAGTTTAGACATTAAAAGCCTGCTATTAGTTTCATTTTTGAATTGACCAATAGTTAGTATGTTGTTTGGTCATATTTGATGACATGTAAACCATCATGGGATGGTTTAGAACTATAGAATTTGTTTCTAAAAGACTTTTCTTAATATATTTTTGAGTCTTAGTCAAGTTCTAAAGGCACTCATGAGTTCTTGTCATGGCAAATAGCCATAGAGTAATATTACAACACCCTCTCTAACTTCCTTTTTTTTTATATTAACGTTTTGCAGTCAGTTATGTATATTTTTAGTTGTTTGACTATCTCATGGTAGTGCGACTAGTAATCTTTTTAAATAGAGATCATCCTTCTTCTAATTAATCTAACTTTAGAAGGCCCTATATGAAGCTAGTGTGATGTTAGTGGAAATATGAGAAGCCTAAGTCAAGAATAGTGCAATTCTAGTTATACCTAGAGATTTGATGGTGAGAATCCAACTAATTATCAAAGTTATCTTTGTTTAAATTTTGCCTTCTTATTCAGCTTTAGTTCTCTAGATCTTCTTTGCTTTACTACTTCTAGTTTAAATTAACTTTCTAGTTATTTTTTAAATTTTCATGGTTCAACAATGAATATAAAATTTTAAATATTATTTTATTATTTGATACTATTCTAGAAAATCATAATTCCTTTGTAGGATAGGAAGGCTTTGTTCCGATGGTGCCATGTTTATCCTATGGTGTTAAACATCACAAGTTTTCTCTTACTTATAGAAATTCAATGAGTTCTACAACTCACATTAGGTTAACTTTTTACTTTTGCGTGCACAAACTAACCTTACATAGGTGAATCCCTAATTTTTCATCCTTGACCTATATCAAAATAATCCTCCCCCTTCTTGTACTTGAAAACTGATGGATGATAGAGAGAAGCACCAAAAGATTTTGAAAGGAGACAACCTTTTTAGAGATGTCAAAATGAGTTGGGCAGCCCATGGCATGGTCCAGTCCGACATGATGCAAGCCATGCCAAGCATGACACTATTGCTACGGTAACCATATCAGGTAGGCCCAATACAACCTCTCAAAACGTGTCGTGCCGAGTCGTGTCAACTCACAGGCTTTGCTGGCACAATGGCCTATAGCGTATTGCCTAGTACAGGACAGTCATGAGACTTGGCTCAGCACATGATGGGTCGCTTATGGCCCATTTGCATGTTTTTATATTTTTTCCCTGTGTAACATCCATGAACAAAAAGTTTCAGAGGTATTATCATCCATATTTTATTTATTTGATTTAATTTCTATAAAATTAGTTTTAAAAAAATTTGCTCCATCTTGGGTGGCATGTCAGGCTGATGGGCTAGGCTGGCCATGGGTTGCCAGCCGGCATGGCACAACCTGGCCAATTGGGCTGCGGGCTTGGGGTCATATCAAGCCCCTGGAGCCTGCAAGTTGTGTCAATACTGTATGTAATAGGAGCCGTGCTGGCCGAGCACAATACGGTGGTCTATCGAACCAATCCTAACGCAGGCTATGTCGACAGAGCTTGATCCATTTAACATCTCTAACCTTTCTCAATTACCTTTTTATTTTATTTTTGTTTATGGATTTTTTTTTTTTAATAAAGTATCCTTCGGCTGATATGTACTTTGGGATTTGTACGTAAGGGGGGGGGGGGGGGTTTGTGGATAGGACTATTTAGGGGCTGGGTCGCTGAGATTAGGTTCGGCTTTGTCCAATGATTAACATGATTTATTGAACCTTGGGCTTGACCCAATCCAACCTTTAGATTACCTACGAGGCCCAAGCTTAGCCCCTACTTGGACTTCAATCTTTGAAGCAGGCCTCAGCATTAATATTGATCATTTTTCTTTTTAAAAATATTAAAATATTAAAAGATACTAAATTTAAATAACTAAATATTGTCAACAATATACAGTATGTTCATTGTCCCATTAAGTTCACACATCTCCAACAATTATCAATTAAGTTAACTTACAAATATATTAAACATAAAAGAACAACGCATGAAAATAATTATGTCAACAATATATTGAAAAATTTTGAGCTAGGCTGGGCTACAAATTCTAAGCATGAGCATGGCCCTTATTTATTAAATGGGCCTATTTGCTAAGTCTGGCCCGGTCAATTGGACCTAAATCTTGTCCCAAGCCCACCCAACATTCGAGGGCTTGAGTGGCCCGCCCAACCCATGGGCTATCAAGCTTTCGTTATCTCAGCGGACAATCTTTATCCCCCTAAAATTTTTAAAAAAAAACCATAAAAAAGAGTAGATCATCATGCTAGTGCTGTGTAAATGTATTAGATTCCACAATTAGAAGGTAATTACCCCAGAGACTGTTCCACGGATGGCAGCGCACCAACGAAAAGATACCACAGACGTCAACCTTCTGAAGAACAAAAGCGGAAGCAAATTCCAGAATGGACGCAATAGAACCCAGAACTCTAGTTAGCCACAGCCTATGTTACAAGGAAAACAGAGAATAGTTAGCCCTGTAATCTCTCCTTGCTCCGGGAAAAATCTGTGCTTCTAATGCTGGATAATTATATATACATCAAATTAATAAGATAAGAAAAAGGATCCCGTGACAATGACCTTTTCTATACTTGAGCTCAGAATCACTCTGCACCACCATCCAACTAAAGGCCATGAACATAAAAGCAACGCAGACTCGCAGCCTCTCGCATACACTGAGCTACAAAAATGAAGCCAGGCGACCACGTCCTCCAACCATTTGCAGCACACTAGTCCAAATAGTAGCATGCAGAAGAACACGAGAAGCTTCAGGATTGTGTCCTAGGAAGCATGTACATGATGATAGAACGTGATGACATGCATAACACCAAATAGAGATCGATAAGATTTCAAAAAAACCAATTACAATTTATAAGTTTGTCCAAAGTCTTCTGCCACCATGCTCTGAATTCTGGAACTCTGGACTAGGTCGCACTCAAAAAAGTTAGCACGCCGCCATCTCCTAAATGTCTCTTTTAGGCCTACAATATTCTCAAGACACGCCTTCCCAAAAACCAAATCACTGTATAAGTTTTTTTATTTTTTTGAGAAAATCATCACCACATATGATTTGTTCTTCACATCTTCATTTCTCCTACTACAATCATCAAATCCTGAAGAGCTCCAGAAACAGATCTAGAAATGTCCATTGAACACCACAAAATTCAACTTTTTGCACTAAATATCCAGTGGATGCATTAATCATACATAAAACAAATACATAAATATCAGTAGCAAAACATGATACAAATCCATTAGCAGCAACTCTTCCCCTATTCTTAAACAAGGCCCAGTATTTTATGACACCTAGCAGTGCACATCCAGATCCTCAAGTTGAATGGGACATTGGATGAGATCAAATTTTCTTTCTAGTTAAAGAATCTGACGCCACCATCATCCATGATATGAAGTACAGTTCCAGGCCCCCACATACCCTCAGGTACTGTCCCCTGAGATCAGAACCCTGCACTCTGCCATCTTAAGCAGCTGCCGCTAATCTTTTACGCGAATCCATACTTCAACAATGTCCTATATCAGATATCCTCACTTGCGTAGCTTTAGAGAATCTGCAGTTGTTCTGCCCCTGTACATTGATTGCCATCAGAAGTGACAACCAAGGAAAACTGATGTTTATATAAAGAAAACATACATATATATCAATGGCCAAGATGAGCCAACTACTAAGTAAGGTTTACTCATGTTTTTTTCATTAATACAGTAGAGAACAGAGTTACAATTTTCTTAAGGCATCAAACATGCTACTAGAAATGTCTACCATTCTGCATTGTATGTGTATATACATAGGCAAAATGAGACCAAGTTTAATTCAAATAATTTGGTACCCATCTTATCCCAGGAGCAAAAGGGTAACCTGTAAACAATAGACTGCCCATTTCCTACCTGACCAGAATAAACCGAGATAAAATTACACCATCATAACGGTAGGATAACCGTTTTCCAGATTACAACAGATTAACATGGTCTAGCCCAGGCCATCTCGTTTAATCTAGGTCTATTGGTTCACAACCAAACAGTATCTAGGAATGCACAACACTTCGACACTAACTCTAGGTTTAATGAATCATCCAGCCCTATGAACTTTTTTATCAAGATGCGTCTCTCAATTGTGGGTCATCTGAATTGTCCAGTGAGCATCAAAACGACCAGCCCCCACATATCAACTTGATAAGATGAGGAAGCTCCTTTTCGAACATCACATGTTTCTATATCTGGTATTCCTGAACCCATCAAGAACCAAGAGCATGATCTTTACAGATGGGCTTCCCCTAGGAATACTCCAATGAGTACATCATCAGATCACTAATCACATAACTAGAAGTTACAAAAATCCTCTGATCAAAAAGAGCTTCCTTCAGTTTTGGAATAATGGAGCCCAACCTGAGCCAGTCTTTCAGACTCAATTCTTAAAATGCATTCCCTCTCTTCTGCTTACATAGGGTAATGTTGTTGGGACCATCAGTTCTTACATCAATATAATTCATCTTCTAATACTGGAGCTCCTTAAAGTACATGACCTCCATTATGAGCAATGTGGCTAAAAATACCTCAGTCTCTTGCTGTCCCAATGGACCCAAGTTGCCCCACCGAGAATTTTTTTTTTTTTTTTTCTCCCACTAATAAATAAATGGATTCACGACCAAGCGAATGTGCATCCTAACAGAAATGAATAAACAAAAAAAAATAGAACGCAGGCTCAGATGATTATGGAAGCAGCAGTCACATAATGCATGCAGAAGAGAGGTTGATGAGATTGTCTCAAAGAAATAAGATAATATTTATCAACTGCAGCATCATGTCCGTTATATGCAGCTTAGTTGGCTTTGTTGTGTGCCTCTCTCTTTGGTGAATGCCTATTTTATTAGAGATGCGCTTCCTTTAGAATATGCTCTGTTATATGCTCTGATTCTTCGGAGCAGTAGACCAACCAATGGTAAAAAATCCGTGTCAGAGACATCTGGCATCACATTATCCATTCCCAAGCCACACACTAATGTTATTAGAGATGTATTAACTGCTGCAAACAAGATGCTTGCTCTGTTTTGACTCTTTTGTTGGACACCCATGTTTCAGTTGCAAATTACCATCAACAATCAGATATCTTATTAGGTACAAAGGAAAGCCCTTTAATGTTCAAAGTTTTCAAAATCATCTTTCTCAAGCAAGGATCATCAAAATGCAATCTTCCACAATGCACAAAACCCACCGACTATAATGCTGTGTATAAATCTTTATCTTGGTGGTTACTCACTCCGTACAATGTAGAGTAAATGAAAATAAGATCTAAAGAGTCATTAAGGAAAAGAGAAGGAATGGAAATTCTTTTGGATCAATAGGATCGAGTCTAACAGATTTGGTTGCTCCTACATGGTACTTTCAGTTCTAGAATTACCTACTGCACCAAAATAATAAGCAAGTCGTTTACAAGCAGACATCCTTAAATCTGTAACTACAATGCTTCCAACTATGCTTTAGAAAGGTAAGATCAAGGAACCATGGCCATACATTTCTTCCAGCTCTAGACAACCAACAGTCTCCCTGCATAATCCCTGCCCACCCTGACCCTGCTACAGACACAAAAAGAGTGTGGGTGTGTAACTTCAACTCTACAAAGTCCAACCAAGGTTTTAAACTATTCTAAATCTTATGAGATAGAAGCATTGACACTCAACATCTTATCTCGATCTCCAACCCTTTCAGACATTTCGGTACTTTTTTTTGTTAAAAGGATATTTATAAAGCTTTAGTGTTTTATTTAATTTTTAAACACATTTAAACTTTAAAAATTATATTTTTATATTTTTATGATAAATTGATCCTAAAATCTCTTTGAAACGGAATGGAACAGCTAACATGATCCCCGTCCTTCTGAGACTTAAATTACTGAGTCAAACAAACTATAACAGAAAAGTTGATTACCATATCTACTTTTTTTTTTTATAAAAAAAGAAGATTGCTTATCCAATTTGTTCAGCAGAAAGCAGAATCTAAAGATATTAAATAAATAAAATGAGTTCAGCTTATAAGTTATATTTGCCATTCAATCCAACATAACGCTCACCCGATGTCACCTCTCAACGCCCCCTTCCCTCGTAAGCTTGAGCCTTCTCCAAGCACACTATCATTCCCTGATCCAGGGGCTAGCCAATCAAGTCCATTATATTTTGACAGTCTACCTGCGTAACTACTGTCATCCCCCTTGCAGACATGCATGCACGCACACAGGCAAATGCAAGAAGAGGAAAAAGAAGTATATGAGAAACATAAAAAGAAGAAAACCTTCTACCTAGTTTAAGATCCTCCAACCAAGGAGGACTCTCATTTAACCGATACCCCTTCCACAAAAAGCCTAACCCAATAGCCCTAGAAAGAAACAAACCACTATATTGTTTTAGGAACTAGATGGACCAAATCTAATAGGCTGAAAAAATTAAATTAGAACCTAATAAGCATATTGAGAAAGGCTATTGATTCTTACAAGCCTTTAACTGATTAAAATGTAAAATAAGATAATCAAATTCTAACACATTTAGTCCCAATATTAAAAGGGCCATGAGCTTGAGAAAGTACCCTCAGTTCATTGAAGGCATGTGCTTATGTGATACATCTTGCAGTGCCTTGAATGATTGAATGACCACAAGATCAGTAACCTTGAAAGACGAACAATCCGAAACCACTATAATTCATCAATCAGAGACGTCTAGAAAATTTTACAAAATTCAGTAAAGAATTCCTTGGCAATAGCTTTCAGCAAATCAGCACAACATTCAAAAAGGCCACCATTGTATGTGCCGAAATACAGGAATCCCATCTTTGTATCTAAATTGACATCTCACTACAAGATTCACTATATAACAATATTAACTTCAAAAGATACAAAACGAAACACAAAAAATGGAAAACTTGGAAGAGATGTATACTTTTATGGAAGGCATCCCTTCTTAAGGATGGAGATTGAGTATTCAGCAGCATCAATGAGGTCTGCGATGTTGTGGAGGGACCACTCCTCACATCCAAACAAGAAGATGGCACGAACCTCCACTTTCTTGGCAAGGAGAGCAGCAGGGGTGAGTGGGAGATCAGGGGAGTTGAGGCTTCTTAGAATTTGACGGTACAATGACAGTACTCTGCCTCGATTCCTTGCCAAATCCTCAGCAGTCGCCCATATCAATCCCTTTGCCATTTCTGTACATGTAGTAATATAATGTCTCTGAAATCAAAAAAAGCACAAGCACAAAAGGACAGATGAAATAGAAGAGGTTGCCTATGTCAAGGGATGACAAATCTATTGCAAATTGTTATCTAAAAGAGAATTCAAAAACGGGTCATCCTAGGGAATTTCAGCTAAGTTTTGCCAGCAGGGTCATAATATTTTTCAGAACCTCAAACAAAAACTTCAAGGAGAATATAAGACATTACTACATGACAGAGCAATCAAACAAGAAGAGAACATGGGACAGATTAGAAAAAAAACAAGGGCAGATTAATTCTAGACTATCCCTATCTCTTTTTATCTTGGAGGCTTTTTGCCCCAAATACAAGGTCAGGTCAAAAGATGAGAAATAATTATCGTAGTTCTATTCTCAGAGAGAGGTAGAGGAAAAGGCTTGCCTTTGTTGATAAAGTGGTGATGGGAAGAGAGTCCCGGCTGAGTAGCAAGGAAGAAAAGAGAAGGGAAGAGAAGGGAGGTTGGATCAGAGAGATCGAGAGAATGGAAAGAGAGAAAAACAGGATAAATGGTGGAACGGGCTCAGGCTGCTAATGGTGGCAGCAGGTTGGGTTGTGTTGAGACAGCCAAAGCTGGAACCCACTTGTGGCCTGAACCAACTGACCCAAATGACACACAATTTCACCGATGGAGTAGAGATTTTTTTTTTGCCAATTAAAAAAAATCCTTTTTTTTTGTTTTTGCAACAACATGAAACAATTCACCTTGAATTTTCATAAAACATTGTATTTATGGACTCGTGATTACCATACAAACATCATATATCAGGATTAACCAGAATTATGCACACACCCATCACCAATATATGTGCATCAATGATTCTAGTATGCATCTAGAAGCTACATATGAACATTTATCCTAAGAATGTTTCTGTAAGAAAAATAAAAGTTGCCCATTGTGAATTGGAGATAAAGCAAATCCTTTCTAGCACTATCCCTACAAAGTATGATTAAAATTTATGGTACCCCTTAAAAAAATATAGCTGAACTAACTATATTTTCACTTATTAACCATACCTCATACAAACTTGCTTCTATCAAAGAATTAGATACTATCCAAACCATCAATCATTTAGGTTGGATAGAGTGAAGTCTTTTTGTTGTTCAATCCAATTTAATCCATTTGAGCCTAATAAATTGAAGTGACTAGAGGTGGCAATTGAGTTGGTTGGGTCATTTTGGGTTTAGGTCACTTTTGGGTTCAGGTCATTTTCTGGTTCGAGTCATTAAAGCTAAACCCTAATCCTAAATGATTAGATTAGGGTCAACCCATAGGTCATTTCGGATTGACTTAGTGTTTTTTTTTTTAAGAATTCAATGCATACATTTTTTTTTTTTTGTTCTTTTTAAGTAATTTATCAACGATCAATTCAAAGCTAAGCATTATTTATTCTCCTCATCTTTCATGATGCTAAGCCTTAAAATTTTGTTACACAAATTGATAACCATCATTGCAGTACCGCATTCAAATTACTTCTCATTTTCATCTTCATCCCATTTCCCTTGTGGCTCTATAGGTCAAGGCATATGTTTTAGGACAATGGTGTAGCATTGACTATTCATTGTTAAAGTAAAAGAACTGTGGAAACAACCATCTCTTGCTGAAGTGTAGAAATTTTATTTCAGTTTTATATTTTTTATGAAGCAATGCAATGGAAAGTGTAGAAAGTGCTAATCTTGCAGAAATAGACATGAGCAAAAGCATATTAACAGTTTTAGTGCATTGTAAAGACAGATCATGAAAATCAAATGATTGCTCAGAATTCTGAATAATAGACTACATCAGTTGCAAAATCAACATTACATATGTATGAATTATGGAGGTGTCACGCCTATCTGCAAAGGGCTCTTCCCTAGTAAGCAGCCTCCCACATGACAATCCCAGATGAATAAACATCAATCTACAGAACACCTGTTTCACTAAAAAGGTTTTGTAATTCAAAGAAATAAATAATCAGCTTAACTATGCAAGCCCATTTATCATTCATGGCAAAAGATTCTCGGAGTTCTCGACTTTCCAGCCCATCACAATGAATTCTTTTGACACAAAAACAAACTCAATCTGATTATAATAAAATGCAGGATTCCCCTTGCATACCAGAGTAGGACAGACCTATTTTGATGTGCTTGCTGGTAAGATTAGAGTATCATGCGCTAGCATGTCAATCATTCATGTAGTTCTTAGCTGAACATTGCATAAGAAACATTAAGATTAACATGGTTTATTGATGTACAAAGAGAAGACATCTGGCATACATGGGCCATGGATGACAAGAGAAGTCTGTTGATATGAGCATGTCAACAAATCATCTTAATGCCAGGGTCTCTTTAGCATTTGCTGTCCCTAACGATCGTGATACTGATAGCACATGATTGTTGTGCACTGCAACAGTGCAAAAACAGTGCAACAGTAAGAAGACAAGTGAATCACATTAAGTTGGAATGATGGAATCCAGTCAGAGCTCACGTCAAAAGCTGAGCATTCTGACAGCTCCAGAAAGTTCAGACTCATAAGATTGGTGAAACATGCTTCAGAGAAGACAGTTTCCAGAGGATTAAAAATAAGATCCAAATACTCTAGCTTCAAAAGTTGTCCGAAGTCCGATGCTTTCAGAAACTGTTCCATTGAGTCCATTTTTGGTGAGATATAGGTTTTCTAACAATAACATTCTTCCTATAGATGCAGGAATGGGACCACAAAGGTTGTTAGAGGAAAGATCAAAAGTTCTAAGATTCTTAAGGTTCCATAACCAATCTGGTAAAGACTCAAAAAATCCATTGGCTTCTAAAGTCAATTCCTCCAGACTATTTCTAACACAACCATTAAGGGCTTCCCCAAACTCAGCTAGGCTATCACTAGATAATGAACCTGACAGGTACAATTTATGCAAATTGCAGAACTTATCAAGTGATCTCAGCATTCAAACCTCAAAGTAAATATTGTAAAACTCAGCTGAAGCCTCTACTAGATCCGAGCAAATCAAACATAAAAATCATGAAGAAAAACTGAAAACAAAGATTAATCAGGTGTAACCACTGGGAAACAACATCGCATCCAATAGAGAAACAAACAGTGGAAAAACCTCTCAAATCCAATAAAATTTTTCCTCAATGGCAGAAGAGAAATGAGAGTTTGAATCAATGGACTTAAGATTAAATCGAAAAATCAAACAAAAAAAACCTATAATCTGGAAGTGAAAAGGGAACCACATCTGCACCTGAGAGATGTTTGAGAGACTGAGATTCTTGAGGAAAAACAGAAACCCTAGCCGCTCGATGGCTCAAGAGGACACGCAGTTAGAGGCAGGCCTGCAAGGCAAGGGCTTCGCAACGCATGACTTCGTGTAACGGAAACTATTTAAGAGCCTATCTGAGATAGCCGTTGGCCCCAGTTGCTGTCTTACATAACTGCCAAGAAACAACCACCTAAAGGCATCCCAACAAGGCCTAAGGCTTTAAATTCTTGAATGGATGGCTCATATGATTGCGTGTGTGTGGCACCATGTGCTCGTGGCAAGTGAATTTGGCACTTTTTTTCCACTGACCCGATGAGTCACTCATGACCCAACCGACTCGACCTAAAAGTTATTGGGTCATTCTGAGTTAGGGTCATTTCAGATTTGGCTCAAAAAAATAAAACCCTAATCCTATTTTTTTTGGATGGATTGATTTGTGAGGTTGAGTCAGATTTCTGCCACTTCTAAAAGTGACTATGCTGAGAGAGATGAAGATGCAACCCAATTAATAATATTAGAGCTAGAGGTGGCAGTCGGTTTAGAACCGGTCATTTTGGATTAGATCATTTCAGATTTGGGTCACTTTCTGGTTTGGGTCATTTTCGGGTTTAAACTATTGAAGCTCGACCCTGACCTTAAATGCTTGGGTTAGAGTCAACCCATGGGTCATTTTGGATTGGCTTTTTTTTTTTTTTTTTGAACACATGATTCATTTCTCTTGTTCCTTTTAAGTAATTTATTAATGATCAATTCAAAGCCAAACTTTATTTATTCTCCCCATCTTTCATGACACTAAGCCTTAAAATTCTACAAAAGGCTGTCCCTCAGTAATTTTAGTCCATACCTTCTTGATGGTGTAACTGATGATGGCTGGGACATTAAAACTGGAAATTCCACTTCACTTTCAGATTAGATCGCTGCAATTCCAGCTTCATATACTTCTCAGTTGACATCACTCACCTAAGAATTCAACAATGTGACTATGGTCCTCTCCAACTCAAATGGTTCACTTACAATGGACTAGGCCCAAGATGGAACTGATGGTGCTGTTCATGCAATGTTTCAAATTTTTGCTCTGAACTCAAAGAGTTCATGCTGTTCTACTCATGACCTAGTGTGATATATATATATATATATATATATGACCTAGTGTACAAACTTCATGAAATCCTGTAATATTCCATGCTTCTCCTTCTCATTCTGCTAAAATAACACCATGAATTTTAGGAAAGTTACTACAGGTAAATAAATATTTTTATTTGATTTTAAATAGATGCTTCCTAGGTGTCCCCAGTTCTTCCCTGCTCCCACTTCAAGTTAATTGACATTTATATGAACCGAAGAAAGCACAAAACAATTTATTCAAAACTCATCTTGAGGAAACAAGCAGGTGAACTTATAATAATACATATCAGCAAGAAAAAACCATGATATTCAAGCATGAGAAGACTCTAGGGGAAGATGAACCATGTAATAATTCACAACCATGGTCTTTCTCTACTTGTCTTCATAAATAATCAAAAAATATTGGGTCAGTTAAGTTCAAGGTCTCCATTATTTAGATCCAACTTGACTTGGTCTTAGGTATACAAGCTGGAGTTAAGTTCATCTCAAACAAGACGATAGGGATGCACTACTGTGAGTCTCTATTGGACAGCATGGAGGGAAAGGAATATTTGTTTTTACCAGTAAAAAGACTTAAGCTATGGATACCCTTGAAAGGCTTACTTCTATGCCAGTCAATAGGCAGAAGCCGCACCAGAGGAAAAGAAGAATAAGGCTCGGGTTGCTCGGAGTTTGTGGCGATGTTCTACTGCTAGGGCTCTGCACACGGCTACACCAACCACCAATGGAGACCCACTCAAAGCGAAACTCCAATCCAAGCTCCCTTTTGGCCTCTCTCCACCCTCCGACGAAATCCATCCCAAAAGCCAAAATTTAAATGGTCAAGCTCCGTACCTGATTCAGCCAGCGAAGCAAGACGACAAAGCAAAATGAAAAGCACACCAAACCAAAGCCCTAGATTGATCGTCCGGAGACGAGAGTGAGCAATCGATGGCATGAAAATTGAGGAATTTGGAGAGCAAGAGAAAGGGACTTACTTGGATTGGTGGAAATCTCTCCGGAATGGATGATCGAATTGGAGCCCCTTCGAACTCGGCTTAGGGTTTCGGCTGTTCCTCCAAAAGCTACAAAGAGAGAGAGAAGAGAACAAACGGTGGCTTCAGGCGCCTAGTTCGGGAGAGGCACCCAAAGGGGCCGTTTAGAACGAAAGCTGCTGTGGAGTTTATTCATAAATGAAATGAAATTCACATTCATTTGCATGTAAATCCTTATGTTCGGATTAGTAACATGGCCCTGGATGATTAAAATGAATTTTTAATGTTCGAAACAAAAGATAACCTGGATATTTCATTCTTCTATATTATCTCTAGTAATAAATAATAAGAGAATGATTGTTTTCTTTTTAAATTTAAATTTCAGCTTTTAAAATTAAAACTTGTTAAGACCAAAAATAAACAAAACAATAACAATGGAACTTCAATTAGGCTTAGAGATGTGAAGAAATAAAGTTAAGAATTATTTTTTGATAAAAAATTAGTTTTTTTAATAAAAAATATTTTTTTGATAATAACAACTATTTCATAGCCATGACTATGGATTATTTTATATTTGATTATTTGGGCTAAATATAATTGTAGGAGATTTTTTTTTCTTCATTTTTTTTTCTTCTTTATGAAATAATTAAAAAGAGAAAAATTCACTGATATTTAATTAGAAATTTTTTATTCATTTTCTTCTTTCACGAAAAGGCTAGATTGAATGATCTAAGAGAGACTGACATAGTAATCGAGGAGGAGGAGATGGAAGGCATGGAGATGAGATTGGTAGAATTATAATGAAAGCAGCATAAATGAAAATGGGCTGACTATTCGTTTTGATCATCTTTTTGTATCATAGAATTCATTTGCAAATATTATTAAAATTAATGAAATTTACGGTAAAAAAAGAGCAATTTCATGATTCCACATTCCCACGATTTGAATCATAAAATTACAAATGCATTTCATAAAATTTATAAAATTTATTCATTCCAAATTGCATCTAAAATTTTAGTCCTCAAGACCTAATGAGATTTTGTTATTGTTATTGTTGTTCTTATTATTATTATTATTTAGGTTTCACTGATCCGATGATTCTTCCGTGTTAGAGTACCGTATGCCATTAATTTGATCAACACCTCTTACTATCAACACCTCTTACTAAGCCATCCATTCGAATATGGATGGCTAAGATATTGAAGGCATCATCTGGAGATTTTTCTTGCCCGCCTTGTGAATTCTTTGATGCATCATGTGTGTGATATTTCATGCCTTTTGTTACTTAATGTAGTGCCACAATATTCATTGTATTGGAGCTTTTTAGTTTCTACTGGTCATTATGCTGAGTTAAATCTTTATGCTATCAGATCTTTTTAAGATCCTCTTAACAGTCCAATTTTGCTGAGTTAAATGAAATTTTAATTTCCTGCCATTTTGCTGAGTTAATTGATACTGTTTAGCTTTGATTTGCAAAAATTTTGCTTAGTTAACTGTTGTTGTTTTTTGTTATCACTCTGATAGATATCTGTATGATTATCTGATGGTAACTATTTAAGTGTTAAACAGCTCAATCTTGTTTAATATAAGCAGGTGATTGATTGTTCAACAGGTTAAGTAGGCCAAGTTGGATTAAGCAGGTTGGATCAGGTTAACCTTATATGACCTATTTATCAAACAGGTTACCAGTTTATTAAATATGGAAGAATAGGTTCAAATCCTGGCACGGTTCAGGTTTGAAATTTTTTTAACCTGGCCGGCATCAAACCAGACCAAATTTGAGCCAATCCAACCTGATTGCCAGCCTATCTAAGAGTCGTTTAGGCTAATTTGAACCAAGGTTGGGTACAAAGATGGAGATGGCCAGCTGTGCATATGGTAGAGAATGTCAGTTACTGAATTGATGAGAAAAAGGTATACAACATGATCACAAGTTTGCATACCTTATTAGAGCCTTCAACTGATAAAAACACTTCATCCAAAATATTGGAACAATGAAACACTTCCAACAGAATCACAAAAGAAACTCTTATGAAAAGGGATGCAGCACTAAACAAAGGCCCTTTTGGCCATTTTTGATGAGAAGCAAAATACCAGCAGCTCAAATTTTTTAATAGTTTAGGCAATAATGCTAGTTGCCCAAAATCCCTGAAAGTAGTTTAGCAACGATGTCCAGTCACAAAATTAACATGTAAACAAAAGACTTCTAAATAGTGCGCATAAATACAAAGTCTGTATAATCCAAAATGTTACTTTGGGATACAGAAAGCTAATCGACAATAGGATTTCCTATCCTTTAATCTCTCAATGCTGCATAACTACATGATTTTGTGTTCATATAATTGACTGGCACTTCACTTCCTTCAGTGATGTTCTAGAGGTCCTAAATTTATGGTAGACAGAGTACTCAAATATCCTGGTCCAGACTGGCACTTATCTCGCTATTAGCCACTGCCATCAAGTTGTCCATGAGAAAGAAGGTGCGCCATATATTGCTGGAAAAACATGACATTTAAAAAATTCAATCCATGAAGTATGATACTCTTAAAATAACCAAAACAATGTTTATAAAGCTTCAGGCATGGTGCATAATAAAAAAACAAGAATCATGATATCTGAAACTTTCATGGTTACAAAAACATGATCCTTCTCAGATAGAAGTTTCTTGATATCCTGACGTGAAAGGATGTGCATCCAGATACACTGATGTACAACAACGCAAGTAGACTTCAAGAGCAGTAGATCATCCTGAACTGCTTGATATAGTTTCCTAGTGGATATCTAAGACATTGGAAAGAACACGTACAAACTTGAGATCATCAAAAGTTAAGGGGAGCCATAATTTGTGATCCAGAATCCAGGAGAAACTCAAGAGTGATCAACCAACCTCTCAGTATCTGGATCAGCACATTTTGGAGTAGCTTATATACCTTAGACCTAGTCAATAATTCAGAGTCTAGTCAAATCACATATATTAGATAATTGATGGCAGGTGGTTAAGTTCTAAACACTTTTCTTGGTCATGAGTTTGGCTTTTAAGGTTTGTAAGCCTCATCAATCATGGTTCATTCATACTCTGGACAGGACATTAAGGACAAATAGGTTGTTTTACCTTGAATTCCTATAGATAACAATAAACAAAACCATACACGGTACATTCATTTGGAATGGGATTTATAAATTCTCGTTCACTAATCAGTTCTAACAAAGGATACTTCAAATAATATTGAAAACCTATTGAAATTCTTCTGCACAACTCCCATTCGTGAAGATTTAGGTCTTACCATACTCTTTCCATAACACTAAATAGAGAACTAGAGCCTCTTGAGATTTTTGTTGCACATAATTATTATATTTATTATAATTTCTATAACCTGAATTTCTGAGTCTTTTATAGAAACCAGGTATGTTCCCTTCTCAATAACCTATATACATGCATAAACTAAGCATAAATTAACCTTAAAACATCAAAAGCCGTTAGGGAATAGAAGGGATACAAACTGGAACCAAACATACTTATAACAACATATTTATCAATTTTGGTGCCATTCAAATAAATGCATTATATTTTAGAATTTACACAAAAAAAATATCTTCTGTACAACACATTGCTTCAGTTGTGCATCTTTTGTTTCTGTGAGCTTTGCTTATGGTTGATGAGCTACTACACTCATGTGTCACTGGCCACTTTGCTGGTACAATCTGCATTCATTGTTTCCATCCTTTACAATTTCAATAAATGCTTGGAAGTTAAATCCTCAACTCCTTTCAAGAGGCCTCTTCATCTTAGATAGATTGAAAGCTTCTGACAGACCATATTTATTAAATTCAAAAGTGCTTTTGCGATACGCATCATGGTTCTGAAAATAAAAGTAGCATCCCACATCTGCCACTATGTATTAGCAAAGATTATCCTATTTGTTTTTCTCCGAAAAAAAAAAAAAAAATTCTAAGCAACATTTTAGTTACATATAATTCATTTCCTTTCTTGGACCAAGCACATGTATAAGTTTTTTGCCTTGTTAATATTAGGCTTCATCACTAATACAATAATAAAGAGGCTTTCTTTTATTTCTATTGTTATAATGAAATCGCTTGCATTCTCATGAGAACATCTAGGTTAGCAGAAGGTGTTAGGGTTCAACTACCATTCATTTTGACACGAGGTACTTCTCCTTCTTGAGTAATACCAAGGCCACTCCATGACAAGTCCATGTGACATTATCATCTACCAAATTTATATTTTCATTACATACATCACCATCATTTGCTATGGACCAATAAGGAGGTCAAGTCATCTATAATAAATGGAGTTTCAGAATTTGTGAGTATTGGAACTTTGGGCAGACGGAATATGACATAGTTTAACATTGCATATCACTAAAAAATGTCTTGCTTATATCAGTCTGACTAGCATGTTATGTTATATATCCCATCAAAGGATAATTTAGTGCAAACAATGGCACCAATTCTCAAAAAATATTAACAGGAAGTTTGTGAATACTTCTGCTAATACAAACATGGGGCAGGGGGGGGGGGGCGAAGGGGGAGAGAGAGAGAGAGCTACGTGAGTGGATCTCCAATTTTTCACTCAGATTTAGTTAGGTTTAGATTTGATGATGGGTCCCACATCTATGATCCGAGCTATCAAATATAATCTACTACCTTTAAAATGTTGAAACATAAAAACCCATGTGGCTTGGAAGCTCCTATTCCATATATTTTAGTGTTTAAGAATTTTAGTGATAGTATAAGTGGGAGATTGTCTCTTTCTCTCACCTTTGCCCTAAAAGAAAAATAATAGTGATAGTGGATCACATCAAACGGCTCAGATTATTGATATGGGACCCTCCTCATCCAACTTATGTATGACAGGATCTGAAGGGGATCTATTAGAGTGTAGCCTAGTCACTCTCTCTTGCAACATGTAGACACTTGGTGCTCCACTAAGTATCTAAATATATCTAGTCGTCTAAGTCACATAATAAGTACCACTCCTGCCCAAAGTTGACCAGGAGTTCAGCACAAATTCATAGAGGTAAGGACTAGATTGAGAATGAGACCTAAGACAAATATAATATCTTGACCGGCAAACTAACCTAATATAAATCGAATAATGCTTATAGAGCAAGGTTAGAACTTTCTTGTTAAAGTTTTTACAAGATTCCTTTTAATAATGAAAATCAGAGAAATGTCTAGTTGAATGAATGTCTTTATTTTAGCTCCATAGAGCATAATGTCCTCTCTAATAACGTATTTGAAAAGGCCATCATTGTTACAACTTATAAGCATATTCTCCAACTATGGTATCAAACTTCCATAATATTCCTGCTAATGCTAGTTTTGAGCTTTACCCCTTAGCACCTTATGTAAATTTGTCAATCCTCTCTGACCTATTTTCCACTTCCACTTCTAAGAAGTGTCAGTTCTGTGCTGTTTGTCCTTTTGGTGTGCCAGTTTTTTTGTCCTTTTGGTGTACCAGTTTTTATTCTCTTAATGAACTACAACAGGTAGCAATCTTCTACATCAAAAACTAAAAAAGAAAGAAAAGAAAAGAAAAGAAAGATGATATATAGACAGCCAAATGTCTTGCTTCCAGAACTCATATTTTTTCTCTCATATTGCAACACATGCTTATAAAACCATAATAGAAGGCTATTGTAATCAGATGTCATCTTGCACCTATTCAACCATGGTTTAAGTAGTTGTTTGTTTTTGAGCATGAGCAACCATGGCATTTTAATGCAAACACATACAGCACAAGTGCAAAGGCAAGAATTAAAATCTTAAAGAAAGAATTCTTAAATACCGCATGATAAGCATACGGAGGTTTGCCTTGGCGTTCGAAATGTTTGGCCATGATAAAGAATTCGATCGGTCCCCATTCCTCTTCCTCGAAGCAATTACCAAGGGCCGCCTTGTACAGCTGCCATTCACATCAAAACTCTCAAGCATCAAATCCACACACACACACACACAAAAAGGGGGAAAAAATCCCAACATAATTCTAACATAATAACCCTAACCCTAGTATTGCTTAATGGAACTCAAAATGCTGAAAGCCAAATAACAGATAGAGGTGAAATAAAATCTCGACAGAAATTTCATCAAACAAACAAGAAGGGAATACACAAAAATTAATCGAACCTTCGCTGTATCGGTGAGCAGCTCGGTGCCAGCCGGGTAAGAGGCGTAGAACTGGTCGGCACTCGAGATCCCAGCCCTCGTTCTATAACATTAACCAAAAGAGAAAAAGAGATTAGAGAGTTGCCATCTACTCGAAAGCTATGGAAGCCAGCAAGGGGAGAGGAAGAGAGGGCAACAATACGTGTTGCTGGCGTGGGCGTAGCTAATGAGGGTGACGAAGCAGTAGAAGCCGGCGTACGATGCCACCCTCCGAAACTTCTGGATCTTTAGAATCGCCTTCCATTGCTCCCACATCTCCATCATCATCGCCGTTGGGGTCTTGAGAGAGAGAGAAATAGGTAGAGGTGTGGAGGCCGCTGTCCGCCGTTCGCCGCCGGCGTCTTCGGTGGAATGTTGAGGACGCCCGCGGACGGAGTCGGGGAGATCGAGCCCCTGAACCAAATGGAATCCCCAACCCAATCAACTCTGATCTAGTTCTTGATTTGAAGAGTATAACAAAGATTTGTAAGATTATATTGTAAAATTATAGTGTACATAATGTAGTAATATTATATTTGTATAATATTATAATTATAATAATATGTTTTATCAAAATAGCTTTCGACGCATGGAGAAAAGCTTAATTAGACTTTTTTTTTTTCCCTAGCTTTTCTTAAATAGACTTTTCTTTTCTCAACTTTTAGAGAAATCAGGAACCTGTTTTAAAAATTTCTCTATCAAAATAGCTTTTGGCCTTTCAAAAGAATCACTTAGCGATGAATTTATTATAGTATAGTACAAAAAATATAATAAAATTCTAATATAATAATAATAATGTGAATTTATTATAATATATTATTTACTATTATTTAATAATTATGTTATAAGATATTATTAAAATTAATATCGTTATTATCTAATAATATAATATCATATTATTATGACATATAATTATGATAATATTACAAAATTATAGCATTATTTGTATACTATATTATAGTATTCTATAATATTATTATATTATCTTATTTTACACTACATAATATATTATAATTATAATAATATTTTTATACAATTATAACAATTATATTTTATTTTAGCTATATTATACTATATTATATTATATTATTCTAGTTATATTTTATTATTATTATTATATAATATTAAATATCGTTGTTCTCGTGGTTCGAGTCTATGATTTTCAGGTCTCAAACAGTTTCCTGAAATTTGGCAAATAGAGCTTTTGGGAAAAACTTCAAATTAGAGCCTTTTCAAGTAGAACTTTTAATAGCTTTTAGTAGATCTAGAAAGTACTTTTCATCCCTATATACGTTGTTTTCTTTTTGACGACTCGAGTTTACTTTTAGGGCATATTTGGTTGGTGGGTATAGGGATGAAGAAATGGGAATGAAGATACTCTATTTTCTTTCCACCCATTTAATTCACGAAGTTTTCATTCCTATTACCATTTTATTAGAAATAATAAACCCACATTGTGAGAGATTAACATTCTACCCAATTCTTGGGAGTGATCTCTATTCCAATGTATCTCTCCCATTTTTCTCTCTACGGATGCCTAACCAACTTTACCACTCTCGCTACCATCGCTACTAGTGGTGCCACTACTCAAGGATATGGTGGATATCGTGCCTGAGAAGGCACCGATGTCGGACGATCGAGAGGTAGAAGTCCTCCAACTGAAATCTCTAGCAAAGGAAAAGCTCCGATCCTCGATACATAAGTCTGCCCTCAAGTACACAAAATGCTCCACTTGGCTTTGCTTTTAAACTTGATGGAATCTTTCAGACAGTCACCCCCTCAAGATCTTCAACATCACCCTATTCAATAGCTGTAAGATCCTATGCCTCCCACTCTTCTTCCTCTCTTCCTCCATTTGGCACTAGTACAAAACCTTTGCCCTCGTCATGCATTTAGATAAATCCTCATCCTCCTCCCACTGTAGCCATTGTCGAGGCCTTCAATTGCTTCAACTCCTTTTGCTTCCTCTCCAGTCGTACCTACAGGCATGACTTCAACATCTCTCTTCGCTTTGTCAATGAAGCTACTACCATAGTTGAGGGATCAATATAGATGTTGTAAACTACATACATTAGGTGCCATCTTTTTCATTTGTATTGCAAGTATGTTGATTCTCATTTTTCTTTTTATAGGAACCAAACTAGAAATTCGAATGCCATTCTCATTTCGATTTTTATGTGAACCAAAAGAGGGTATGAGAATCAGAATAACATTCTCATTCACTTGGGAATGGAATTCGATTCCCATTCCCCTATACTTACAAATCAAACATGACCTTAAAGTCCAACACCATGTATCTGAGCACAAACAAGTATTGTCTCAGCCATTATGTGTGGGCATCTTTCTGCATACAATGTTTTTATTTCTCACTTTAAACCAAGAAGGCTCTCAAGTCAATGATTCACACTCCCTTAGAAGGGAAAAACTATATAGGTGAAATTATGGGATTAAATCGATGAATTTAATCTCTAATCATGTAATCCCTTTTTGTGTTGTGTGTATGTACGTTGATCATGTGTACATTCTTCTTGTTACATGTGCTAAATTTATTTAGGCAATCATGCATGAAAATCCAATTATGATAGATTATGCTATTTATATGCATTTATGATATGCATATATGTATTTCAAGTATTAAATAATCTATGATGTTGATTGTTATGCAATGGAATGTATATTATTTGCTTGTATATTCTTAAATAAAATTTAATTTCATGAATAACTCAATGGAATAAAAAATAATAGATACTTAACTAGTCATGTGTTCTGGCTACCTCACAAGTAGGCTTAATTGTTCTATATGCTCATTGGCAGGTTGTTCTAGCTCTCTTATAGGTAAGTCTAGTTATTCTGATAGTTTCACGGGTAAGTATGATTATTCTGATTGCCTCATGAGCAGGTTTGGCTATTCTAGCTGCCCCACAGGCAAGTCTAATTATTTTGATTACCTCATGGGCTAAAGTATAGTCCTGATTAGTCCATTGCCAAAGCAAATACAAATTTATGAAACTGCTATTGATAATTTGATGGATTTAGATGTTGGTATATGATAATGATTATGATAATGTGGCTTACTATTGACCTTGCATGATGTAGTAGTTTATGTTGCAATAATTGCATACCTAATGATGTTGTCTATTATTGATCATGAGTCATTTAGATATTATTGACTTATTATACTAAGACATGATTATATACTATTTATTTGTACTCATGTTTATGCCATCACATATTCTTTGTTTATAATATTAAATTATATTATATGGGGATGTGTAGATGAAGGATTTTTATTGGGCTAAGGTTCATTAGATATTCTTTTACACTTCTTTTTGCAAAGCCTAGAATATTTGTCTAGGCTCAATTTCTGTGGTCAAGTTGAAGTGAAATATAAATAGATGAAGATAAATTAGAACAGCTGGTACCAATGTTTCTCATGATAAAATAAATTGAACTTTTAAGTTGTAAATGTAAAATTTAAATTTTTTAATACAAGCATTTATAATTACTTTGTTTATAATCCTTGTAAATTAAGTAGTGTTTAATTAAATTTTTAATGTGCCGAGAATTGATAAACTATTTTAAAAAATTTATAAAAAATTAGAACTTGCATAATTTTTAAGATTATACTTAGGAACTATATGGCCTGTCATATATTTAGCCTACATAATGAGTTGGTGCATGATAAGTTATTAGTTGTCACTCGCCCTAACACATATTAATTAGTTGAAGGATGCACCCCAAGTTGTTTATAGTGATCATATAAATGTCCCATTGAGAGTGTCAAAAACATGTTGATCCTTCGACCGTCTAGCAAAACATAGGTTACTACTCACTTGCCAGCAAAACTAGTCATTTTGGATTAGATCATTTCATATTTGGGTCACTTTCTGGTTTGGATCATTTTCGAGTTTAGACTATTGAAGCTTGACCCTAACCTTAAATGCTCGGATTAGTGTCAACCCATGGGTCATTTTGGATTGGGTTTTTTTTTTTTTTTGAACACATGATTCATTTCTCTTGTTCCTTTTAAGTAATTCATTAATAATCAATTCAAAGGCAAACTTTATTTATTCTCCCCATCTTTCATGACACTAAGCCTTAAAATTCTACATAAGGCTCTCCCTCAATAATTTTAGTCCATACCTTCTTGCTAGTCTAACTGATGATGGCTGGGACATTAAAACTGGAATTTCCAATTCACTTTTAGATTAGATCGCTGCAATTCCAGCTTCATATACTTCTCAGTTGACATCACTCACCTAAGAATTCAACAATGTGACTGTGGTCCTCTCCAACTCAAATGGTTCTCTTACAATGGACTGGGCCCAAGATGGAACTGATGGTGCTATTCATGCAATGTTTCAAATTTTTGCTCTGAACTCAAAGAGTTCACGCTGTTCTACCCATGACCTATTGTGATATATATATATATATATGACCTAGTGTACAAACTTCATGAAATCCTGTAATATTTCATGCTTCTCCTTCTCATTCTGCTAAAATAACACCATGAATTTTAGGAAAGTTACTAGAAGTAAATAAATATTTTTATTTGATTTTAAATAGATGCTTCCTAGGTGTCCCCAGTTCTTAACTGGATTGTCACTTCCTTGCTCCCACTTCAAGTTAATTGACATTTACATGAACTGAAGAAAGCACAAAACAATTTATTCAAAACTCATCTTGAGAAAACAAGCAGGTGAACTTATAATAATACATATCAGCAAGAAAAAACCATGATATTCAAGCATGAGAAGACTCTAGGGGAAGATGAACCATGTAATAATTCACAACCATGGTGTTTCTCTACTTGTCTTCATAAATAATCAAAAAATATTGGGTCAGGTAAGTTCAAGGTCTCCATTATTTAGATCCAACTTGAGTTGGTCTTAGGCATACAAGTTGGAGTTAAGTTCATCTCAAACAAGACGAGAGGGATGCACTACTGTGAGTCTCTATTGGACAGCATGGAGGGAAAGGAATATATGTCTTTACTAGTAAAAAGATTTAAGCTATGGATACCCCTTGAAAGGCTTACTTCTACGCCAGTCAATAGGCAGAAGCCGCACCAGAGGAAAGAAGAACAAGGCTCGGGTTGCTTGGAGTTTGTGGCGATGTGCTCATGGTAGAACTGATGGGTCTAGTATTGGCGACTAAAATTTAGAACTTTGTTCTACTGCTAGGGCTCTGCACATGGCTACACCAACCACCAATGGAGACCCACTCAAAGCGAAACTCCAATCCAAGCTCCCTTTTGGCCTCTCTCCACCCTCCGACGAAAGTCATCCCAAAAGCCAAAATTTAAATGGCCAAACTCCCTACCCGATTCAGCCAACGAAGCAAGACGACAAAGCAAAATGAAAAGCACATCTGGCCAAAGCCCTAGATTGATCGTCCAGAGACGAGAGCGAGCAATCGGTGGTATGAAAATTGAGGGATTTGGAGAGCAAGAGAAAGGGACTTACTTGGATTGGTGGAAATCTCTCCGGATTGGGTGATCGAATCGGAGCCCCTTCGAACTCGGCTTAGGGTTTTGGCCGTTCCTCCGGAAGCTACGACGAGAGAGAGAGAGAGAGAGAGCAGAGAACGAACGGTGGCTTCAGGCAGCTAGTTCGGGAGAGGCGCCCCAAGGGACCGTTTGGAACAGAAGATGCTGTGGGGTTTATTCGTAAATGAAATGAAATTCACATTCATTTGCATGTAAATTCTCATGTTCGGATTACAACATGGCCCTAGATGATTAAAATGAATTTTTAATGTTTGAAACAAAAGATAACCTGGATATTTCATTCTTCTATATTATCTCTAGTAATAGATAATAAGAGAATGATCGTTTTTTTTTTTAAATTTAAATTTCAGCTTTTAAAATTAAAACTTGTTAAGATCAAAAATAAACAAAACAATAACAATGGAACTTCAATTAGGCTTAGAGACTTGAAGAAATAAAGTTAAGAATTATTTTTTGATAAAAAAATTATTTTTTGTCATAAGTAATGATAAAAAATTATTTAGATAGCGGTGCTATCTAAAGTGCATGTAATATGATTATATCAAGGTAAAATTTTAGAATCGCACTAAAGCAAATGGGCCTAGAACGTACGATGGAGGAAGTTATTTTTCTAAATAAAATAAAATTATTGATGAATCTCAATATTTTTGGCATTCCACTTTGTATATTCTTAATAAGCACAAACTTTTATTTTTATATAAATAATCATTAGCTACCTAAACATCAAAGCATGGAGCAAGATCAAACCTAAGTCTTTAATATTTGCGTGAGGCTTTATCAATTCATAAGCACCACTCATATTAAAGTTACCTAATTGTATGTTATACACATATAATTAAGAAAACCAGCATGGTGCTAAAAACATATATTTGGATTTTTTTAAAAACCATAATGTATCATAGAATATTTGGCTTCTCTGGAATTTATAAAATACGAATACTTGATTACTCCTTTTCATAAAAAGAAACTATTTAATTACTTCAACTTTATAAAAAGAAACTCTTATATATTGATAATATACCAAGTGCATACTAAAATAAAATGAATATATTATATTTTTATATTTATTTAGATTAAAAAGCTCCAATTTGTTGATATGTTTTCCTTGAATTTTAGGTTTCTAGCTACTAAATATTGTTCTAGCTTTTTGCTAATACATGATTGTAGTCAAAATGAATAAATAACTAATTAGTGTGAGAACGCATGAAAATAAAAATAACACTATAGCACATGTCACGCATAATCTAATAATGTCAAATCAAACTCTTAGAATCATACTCAAATAAATAGTCTCAAAAAATATATCACATACCAAGACATTTATATAAATAAATTACCATTTTAGAAATCTCAAATAATTGGTTTATCTTTTACTTCATATATGCTTGTAAAGAGTAGACTCTTGCATACAAATATATAAATGATAAGCACTAGAGTGCTTTACATAAAAATAAATATAGTAAGTTCATTTTCAAATGGACACAATAAAACCATGATGAAATTATTCTGTTTAAACCAAGGGGCAAAGTTAGTATTTTTTTTTGGGATTGGAGTTTATAACTTTGACTTTCTTTTTTATTTTATCAATCATATACATCTCATCCTAAAGTAACCATAATTATAAATATAATAAAAAGTAAATATATCAATCAGCATTTTTTCCATAAAGAATAAAGTTTTCTTTTTATCATGTATTGCTTAAGAGTCATTTATATATATATATATATATAGACACACACACATACATACATACATTCAAGCCAAAACTAGCATTGAAGAATTAGTGGTTATCAAAGTTTTTAATAATAAGGTTTGGTTTAATAATGTATTTCCAAAAAATATCAATATTATTATTAAAAAAAGATATAGAAGATGGTTTATAAGAGAAAGTTATCATATGCTGCTACTTAAATACTAATTATAACTTACAACAAGAAGATCACAATTATTAGGTAATCAAGCACCACAAGTGGATAATTGAAGATAAGTTAGTACATGTTTGAGAAATAGATAAAGAAAAAGTTTAATAGAGGGGATGAAATTTGACTATTAGGCTTCTATGAAAAAGGTTTGTGACAGTTAGGATTTTTTTCCTTTCAAAATTTATTATGTTAGCATTAGAAGTTTGGCACAATTTTCTTGAGAAAAAAAAGAATCATGTGGTTCCAGTCAACCTTACTCACATTAAGCATTTCTTCTAGATAGCGACTAAATAGCATTTTCTACCATACATATTGTTAAATACAAGCCAATACTTTGTTTTAGTTATGCTCCAACAAACTTTGAGATTTTCATGAGCCTTCCTATATTTAACAATGCATTAAAATATGGTTCATGAATACCGCTAATTCATTTGTGCATAGGCACTAAGAACTTTTTGTCACATAAGCTCCAAGAACTTTTATTTAAGGTCATATAGTGTTATATTTATTAAGAACCTAGTGAGAATGGCAAATGTAGCAATTGTAATTGTAAAGATATGGTACAAGAATAATAGTAAAATAGAAACTATGTTATTAAGAGAGGGACATAGTAGAAATAGTGTAAGGTTTAAAGAAAGGGCCTGCAAAGTAAAATTAATGGAGCACAAACTCAACTCCTCCCTTTATAAAGCAAGGACTTGATAGATTTTAGGATGGTAGAACTTTTATATCATTGCTATACCAATCCCTTGATTTTTCATAATAGAATCAAAATTTTTGTAATTATAAGAAAGTATAATCCAATAAGACTAGATTAAATGAAAAAAGATAGATAATTTATTCTTTAATATTTGCTTTACCTTCTACATGCAACACTCATTTTTTTTGGAAAAAATATAATAAGATACCCTTAAGTTTGTTTTTCGACACTTCTATTATTCTGTTTTTAGAAAGTCTCGAAGTAGTCCTTTAACTATTTTATTGCAGTCTAACCTTTATTTTCATTTGCTATTACATGAATCTTAGAATTTTCTTAAATTTCTAAAATGCCTTTATCCATGCCTAATTTAAACGGTAAATGACTCACATAACGGTCATGAGCTTGTCTAGTACATGAGCTTGCCTAGCATATTGATAGCAAGACTATCAAATGGCTCCTATGCTATGTCAAACTTTCCATTGTTGCTATCAACTCGATCAATGTTCCTCCTCCATTGTCATTTCATCTCCCTCCATCCCTTACAATAGCAGCCATCCTCCTTGATTATCGCTCCTTACCAGTACCATCACTGCATTTGAAAACTGAATGAATAAGCTTGAGAAATTTCAAGTTGTATCAAGGTAGTCTAAAGGCTTCAAATTGAAAGTAATAATCATATCACCTAGTCATATTGATGGTAGAAAATCCATCATCAAAATAGTTTAGACATTAAAAACTTGCTATTAGTTTCATTTTTGAATTGACCAGTAGTTAGTATGTTGTTTGGTCATATTTGATGACATGTAAACCATCATGGGATGGTTTAGAACTATAGAATTTGTTTCTAAAAGACTTTTCTTAATATCTTTTTGAGTCTTAGTCAAGTTCTAGAGGCACTCATGAGTTCTTGTCATGGCAAATAGCCATAGAGTAATATTACAACACCCTCTCTAACTTCCTTTTTTTTATAATAACGTTTTGCAGTCAGTTATGTATATTTTTAGTTGTTTGACTATCTCATCGTAGTATGACTAGTAATCTTTTTAAATAAAGATCATCCTTCTTCTAATTAATCTGACTTTAGAAGGCCCTATATGAAGCTAGTGTGATGTTAGTGAAAATATGAGAAGCCTAAGTCAAGAATAGTGCAATTCTAGTTATACCTAGAGATTTGATGGTGAGAATCCAACTAATTATCAAAGTTATCTTTGTTTAAATTTTGCCTTCTTATTCAGCTTTAGTTCTCTAGATCTTCTTTGCTTTACTACTTCTAGTTTAAATTAACTTTCTAGTTATTTTTTAAATTTTCATGGTTCAATAATGAATATAAAATTTCAAATATTATTTTATTATTTGATACTATTCTAGAAAATCATAATTCCTTTGTAGGATAGGAAGGCTTTGTTCCGATGGTGCCATTTTTATCCTATGGTGTTAAACATCACAAGTTTTCTCTTACTTATAGAAATTCAATGGGTTCTACAACTCACATTAGGTTAATTTTTAACTTTTGCGTGCACAAACTAACCTTACATAGGTGAATCCCCGATTTTTCATCCTTGACCTATATCAAAATAATCCTCCCCCTTCTTGTACTTGAAAACTTCAAATGCAACACACACACACACACACACACACACATATATATCAAAGTTGCCATGGACTACAAATCTACTCCTCTTGATCCATTTGTGAAAGTATTTAGATTGGTTGATGATCTAATGATCTCTCCTTCCAATATAAAAATTATAGGTTATAGGTACAATCTCTAGGCATCAAACTTATCATAGCTTTAACTAATTGGCTTGCTATTACAAGCTTAAAAGAAAGACTAAGAATTTTGCCAAAATTGAAGAGAGACGAAGAGGGGGAGGTATAGAAGATGGAGATAAAAATAGTAAAATGGTAGTGAGAAAGATAAGAACTCTAAATAGATTGAGAGCTAGTGGGGCTACCATTAATGTGAGTGTTAGGATAAGACGATAATTAGAATGATCTACTTCACATCATATTATTTATTTCTATTGTAAAATGTTGTGGCATCTATGTACAATGGTCTTAGGACTTGTGGTCATATCTACATAACCCAATGGGTTAAAGGATTAAAATGAAATCATCTCTTAAAAAACAAATACGTATGGTAAGGTCATCGTAAATGGTAGATCTAAGAAAGGAGAGAGATGGTCGAGGTAAGGCCATTAGCGTTAGTGCAATGAAGGTAAGGATAACATGGATAGAGTGGGAGGAGAAAGCAAACTCAAGTCAGCTATAATGATCATATACTTACATTTCACAAACTGAAGCAAGAAGGTAGATCTGGCATACTTATTTCTTGAAAAAAAGAATAAATAAAGAAGAGATAAGAATAAAAAAGATGTGAAAAAAAAAGATAGTAATGAAGGCATATTTGTTAAAATGATTAAAATAATAAAAGCAACAATGATATGATACTTTATTATAACTAACTTTGTATGAGTACTCCAGATTTATACACTGTTTACTTATTATCAAAATAAAATTTTCAAGTGACCAAAACACAGTATTACTTTTTTGCTTTCACCTTTTTTTTTTTTTGATAACCTAGTAATGAAAAGAATTTAGAATATAATCTATTTTTCACTACTTGAAAATTAGAAGAAATAGAATGGAAAAAATACCAAGAAAATAAATACCTAAATTTTTATGAATATAATTAAGGAGGAAATTAATAAATATAATTTACCTGTAAAGCTAATTTCTTTCTTCAGATTTTTCTCTAAAAATTTCAAACATTTAGTTTGTTTCTCCTTTATCTTATCTTATTATCATAATTTTTTTATTCTTTCATTTCTTAATAATTTCTTCCAAAAAAAGAGAAAAATACTATTAAGACATCTCTTCTCCTCAAAATTTAATAATCACATTAGCTAAAATCAATCCCATTAGCTACACTTTTATTTTGCTCATAGGTAGTAATTCTTAAAGAAAACTATAATGAATTAGGATAACAAACATATACTTTTATTGATTTTGCACTGTATTTTTTCAACTTCATCAAACAAATGAAAATTCATAATTTTTTTTTGTTTTCATTTATTTATTCTTGGTTTATCTTTTTTTCACCTTCTTAATATTAGTAAAAATTGTTTGGCATAAAAGAGTCCCAATCAGGTAAGGAGAGAGAAAAGTAAAAGTTACTTTTTTTTTTATGGTAATAGATTTTTTTACACCTAGATTTTATAAAATTTCTCCCACTTTGAAACATGATGTCATCTTATAGACTAAAAGAAAATGTTATATAAGTTACAAATTATCATTTATATAATCTTAAATATTTATACTCAATTGACTTCAATGATAACTTGATGAGCAAATACTATCTCACATTTTTTATAGCTGCAGTCTCAAGTGCTTGGTTTGTAAGAATTTTTAGTACTAAATATAATAAAAGATTTAGACCATAATACGTGTCCATTTAGTTTCAAGAATGTAAAAAAACTCGATCTCTATTTTATTCCACCTAATTAAGAAGATAATATAAAATCAGAGCTTTAACTCTTTTATGGTAAAATAAAACTTTTAGTCATTATTCAATATATCTCTACTCTTTAATCATTGCTAAATGCGCTTTCCATAGTTAAATCCTCAATTCTCTTTAAAAAGAAAAGGGGGTAATAGCCAAGAGAATTTAATTATAAGTATGATTATTTAATTTTTTTAAAATTGTGATAATAGTCAAGTAGAATTATAAAATTTGTATCGTTGCATGAATAACACATGCCGGCAATAGTTTATTCCTAATATCATATCCCTATACCTAGATATTTTATTTGGTATCATTTTAAATTTGAGATTTTAGTTTTCAAAGAAAGTAGAAAAATAAAAATCTAAAGCCATATATCTATCTTGGTAATGCTATTTTTATTTATTGAAAATATACAATCCTAGTTTTTATACAAGATGAAAAATTAGTTGAAAGCTTCTTTCATATATTTGGCAGTAGAAAAAATAGTTGAATTAGCCTTCTGTGTTCTAATTACATAAAGATGTATACTTTTTCTACATCACATCAACTCCTTTTATCAGATGACTTATGTAGTTCCCATCTTTTCTTTCTTTCATTTAATAAAAAAAAACCGAGCCTAGGCAAGATCCTAGTCCTAATCGATTATCCTTCAAAAATTTTTTTGCTCTTTTTTTCCTTTTTTAGTATTTATTTATTTTTATTTTTAGATCTAGCTTATTAAGTTCTTTTAATTCATTTTAGAGTAGTGATTATCAAACATACATTTATTATTTTTTTAGAGAGAGAGAGAGAGAAACTTAACTTCATTAGCATGTAACTAAGCCCAAATTCATTTGCCTCTCCTATCCGCATGGATCTCAAAGTTAAAAAGTCACCTATATTAGTTGCTTTAAAAAAAAAAAAAGAGAGAAATATTTATGAGACGAGATAATACACTCATGCCTCTACCACAAAAATATGTTATATGGTAGTAAAGAGATACGATACAAAGCCAGGTACGGATGCAGACATAATGCAAAAGTAGCACAAGGTTATAATATAATAACACAGGATGGTAAACACTTGTTCCACAAAATAAACACCAATATGTATAAAATAAACAACTAGTTTGAACCAATAAACATCTAGTCTTAATAGTAAATAGAGATGCTACAAGAATAAATAAAAACTATTGGATCGAAGATGTGGTATTTTGTACATCCTGAGGCATATGCATGCATTGGCTACATATTTGTGTTTGTCCTATTTCGATAAATGCACTTCATTTTTTATGGCACACCATATATAAAATAGTTTTTTTATTCTTTAATGTTTTTTTCTTTACCAGGTTAGACTTTAGGTGTTTATTGATTAAGGCTACCTATTTATTACGAGACATATTGGTATTTATTTTGCGGGATAAATATTTGTCATTATCCTCAAGATATTTAGTGTTTACTTTCATTGTGTTTATGTTTATTGCTTCCTCTGCTTCTTAAAGGCGATGGATGATGTAGAGAGAAGCATCAAAAGATTTTGAAAGGAGACAACCTTTTTAGAGATGTCAAAATGAGTTGGGCGACCCATGGCATGGTTCGGTCCCGAACATGATGTAAGCCATGCCAAGCATGACACTATTGCTACAAGAACCATATCGAGTAGGCCCGATACAACCTCTCAAAACGTGTCGTGCGAAGAGTCGTGTCCAACTCATGCTCAAGCTCTGTTTGGCACAATGGCCTATAGTGTATTGTCCTAGTATAGGCCAAGCCACGCTAGACTTGGCTCGGCCCACATCATGGGTCGCTTATGGCCTATTTGCATATTTTTATATTTTTTCCCTATGTAACGTCTATGAACAAAAAGTTTCAGAGGTATTGTCATCCATATTTTATTTATTTGATTTAATTTCTATAAAATTAGTTTAAAAAAAATTTGCTCCACCCAAAAAAATTTGCTCCATCTTGGGTGGCATGTCAGGCTGATGGGCTAGGCTGGCCATGGGTTACCAGTCGGCATGGCACAACCTAGCCAATTGGGCTGCGGGCTTGGGGTCGTATCAAGTCCCCGGAGCCCGCAAGTTGTGTCAACTACTGTATGTAATAGGAAGCCGTCTTGGCCGAGCACAATACGATGGTCTATCGAACCAATCCTAACGTTATGCTGGTAGTGTCGACACGGCTTGATCCATTTGACATCTCTACCCTCTTTCTCATTTACCTTTTTTTTATTTTTATTTATGGATTTTTTTATTTTTTATAAAGCTATCCTTCTGGGTTGGATATGTACTTTGGGATTTGTACGCCGCGGGGAGGGGGGGGGGGGGATGGGGGTTGTGGATAGGACTATTTGAGGGGTTTCAGGGTCGCGCCGAGATTAGGTTCGACTTTGTCCAATGATTAACATGATTTACCGAACCTTGGAAACTTGACCCGATCCAACCTTTAGATTACCTACGAGGCCCAAGCTTAGCCCCTTCTTGGACTTCCAATCTTTGAAGCAGGCCTCAGCATTAATATTGATCATTTTTCTTTTTTAAAAATATTAAAAGATACTAAATTTAAATAACTAAATATTGCCAACAATATACAAGTATGTTCATTGTCCCATTAAGTTCACACATCTCCAACAATTATCAATTAAGTTAATTTACAAATATATTAAACATAAAAGAACAACGCATGAAAATAATTATGTCAACAATATATTGAAAAATTTTGAGCTAGGCTGGGCTACAAATTCTAAGCATGAGCATGGCCCTTATTTATTAAATGGGCCTATTTTTCTAAGTCTGGGCAGGTCAATTGGACCTAAATCTTGTCCCAAGCCCACCCAACATTCGAGGGGCTTGAGTGGCTCCGCCCAACCCATGGGCTATCAAGCTTTCAAGTTATCTCAGCGGACAATCTTTATCCCCTAAAAATTTAAAAAAAAACACCATAAAAAAGAGTAGATCATCATGCTAGTGCTGTGTAAATGTATTAGATTCCACAATTAGAAGGTATTTACCCCAGAGGCTGTTCCACGGATGGCAGCGCACCAACGAAAAAATACCACAGACGTCAACCTTCTGAAGAACAAAAGCGGAAGCAAATTCCAGAATGGACGCAATAGAACCCAGAACTCTAGTTAGCCACAGCCTATGTTAAGCAAGGAAAACAGAGAATAGTTAGCCCTGTAATCTCTCCTTGCTCCAGGAAAAATCTGTGCTTCTAATGCTGGATAATTATATATACATCAAATTAATAAGATAAGAAAAAGGATCCCGTGGCAATGACCTTTTCTATACTTGAGCTCAGAATCACTCTGCACCACCATCTAACTAAAGG